>JASAMX010000993.1:0-59984 GCA_030248175.1 Microlaimidae sp. YZB2_3 | reverse complement strand
AAAAATTCGCGATGATGGCGTCATCATAGGTCAAAAATGGCGTCATAATTTTAGGGTACTTTTTCATTTTTTGGCGGGGGGGGGCAAATCCTCCAATAAAACGGGGGGGCATTTCCAGACCGTGCACAGGTCTGAGAACTGCAAGACTATCATTATACATTTCCATGCTTTTTATAGAATTATTATTATCTCAGATGATTATTAATTTATATGTGATATTATGATCTTGTGTGACATTAAAAGCCAATGAACATATATTATCAAGCAGTTGAGCTGAGCTTCATAAGAGTATTGTTATTATAACAGTGATCTTGATAAGCTTTTTTAACAATTGTCTATTGATAGGCTTGTTTAAGCTTATCTGACAAAGGGTTTTATTGGTTGTCAGCCTGACAGATTTCGGATTGCTCTTTTTTAACGATAAATGAATTAGCAACGGATAAATGAGTTTTTTATGCAGCGCTGAGTTTTTGCGAATTTACAAGTTGTTGTGATTATCGAAGCAAGTTGTCGGCTAGTGGGTTAAACGGCGGAGCCCATGGTAACAACCGAAGCCATTCAAAAGAAACATCGCCCTCCCTTTCTATTGCCGGTACGCCGATTTTCTTATAAAAGCACTTAAGCCATGTAGCTTAGCTATATATTATACATAGCTAACTTAACTTGCTGCAGTAAACAGTTGTACTCGAATCGCGTCGCGCCCATGCCGAAAACACGTTGGAAACCACCTAAGTTTTTCACGCGCTCATAATTGATGCCAGATCAAAAAGTATATATACCTAAATGGAATCTTGCCAAGAAATGATACTGAATCGTTTACCTCGTTTTGACAAATCGCCAAATTAATCTGAACGAAGGAACAGACAATCGTTATCTGTATTGTATCGGGTATTTAACAAACAATACAATAGAGCATGTTGTAGCCGTTTAGTTTTTTACTATGGTAAATCTGGCATTTATTCAGCAATTTCTTTACTAAACCATGGAACTGGTTTATCGCTATCGGTTATTCTCGCATAGGCGATATTTTTTGTGTCTTCACCTGCAATTATAATTATGGAAAATTACCCTACTCTTCTATAGTCTTCTCAGTAAAAACTAAATACGAGTAGTGAAACTGCTGGCAACCATAAGGTCTTTACTACAGCATCATAGAAAGTCACCTCTGTCAGTATATAATCAAATCAAAGTGACTCTGACCATAGGTGGGCAGCCTTCCGGATTTTTTGGGGGTATACCCGACCCCCGAAATTTGGGGGGTGTCCCAAAAAAAATTTTTGGGGGTATACCTCACATACCCTTTTTAGCGTTTTTAGTACTGGGACCCCCCAAATTTTAGGGGGTGTCCGGGGTACCCCCAAATTTTAGGGAGGGTGTCGGCTATAATCGGGATTTTTGGGGGTATAACCCCTCAAACCCTGCCCACCTATGACTCTGACTTTTAACGTTAAAAGTATTTGTGTGTTAAGGTAGAACACCACAGTTATGATGATTTTTTACTAAAAGTTAGATATCAACTTAGATATTAATTTTTGTCCGACAAAAGTATAGTGCGATCGAAAGCTCAGATTATTATGTATTCAACGGTAATAATTTCATCGTTTACCGGTTGTTTTATTTCGAGATATAGTTCGATGAATTTAAAGCTCAAAAAACAGTTTTTGGCCATTTAAAAAATTTGATTCACTCAGATTTTGCTGCAATTTTATAGAAAGTTAACAAAAAATAGGGGGCATCTTTTAGATGTGGTTTGAAGTCAAACCAAACGTAATTCAAAATTTTAAGAAAATTAAAAAAATCGATGTTTTTAAAAGAAAACTCAATTTAAAAAAAATCCTAAATAAGTTTTTTAATCAAATACAATTCAAAGTATTGATTAGACTTGTGTCTAACTATTTCCAAACTTTCATTAAAATCTGAGTGAATCAAATTTTTTAATTTTCGTTTAATTTTTTTGATTGACGCCGAGAAACTACATTTTGAACCGTTTCTTTAAAAGTAGGTTTTAAGGAAGGACACTCAGATGGGCCAGTAGCTGAGCGCAGGGGCGTAGTCAGGATTTCGGAAAGGGGGGGGGGTTGTACTCCATAAAATTTTTCGAAAGGGGGGTTGTAGGGGGTTGTCATCCAAATTTTCAAAATACCGTAAAAAAGACATTAAAAATGGTAAAAAAATTTTGCGCTTCGCGCTAAGTGATTCTTTTTGTTGTTATTTGCACTGTTTTTGTAAGTTAAACTTGAAAAATTTTAGGTTTAAATAGGTATAACATTTAAAATCGTGCGACAGCACGAAGAAATTTTAAAAATTGTTTTTTTTTTTTTTTTTGGGCGGGGGGGGGTTTTTTTTTTTTTGCCCTCCGGGGGTGCCGCGTGCGGGGTGGTGTTTGGCCGTGGTTGCTCCGGGGTTTTTTTCATCAAAAATATTTTTTTTTTTTTTTTTTTTTTATTAAGTGTTTTTTTAGTGGAAAGAAAAAAGAAAAAAATAAAATTGTTTTGGTAATGATTTTATTATGTATTGTATTTTTGATGTTTTTTGGTGTTTTATATTGTGGCGATCATTTTTTTAAGAAAAATGAATGTCAAAAATTGAATAAGCAGGTCAAATTACGTAAGTAAAAGTTAATTAGAAAAGATCTGCCGTCAAAATCAAACTGTGGTGTTCTACCTTAAAAGATAAAAAATCGCCGCAATTTATTTAAGGAGAACGATTTTGATTCATTCTGTTGTAGTAACAAAGATAAGTTGTTAGTCGAGGACGGTTCCTGATATGGGCACGATCTTAGATGTTTTTGGTCGGGTCCGCTAGGATTGGGGTCCACCCCCGGATGGAAGGCCAAAATTTTTAATGGGGGGAGGGGAGCACGGGGTCCGGACCCCCCTGGCTTTTGGTCGACCCCAGGTGCGATTTCAAATTTATGGGGGGATCAAAAGGGTCCGATTTTTTAACAAAGTTTTTTTAAATCAATAATTTAAGTGTTTATAAGTCTAATATTGAATTTTATATGGTAAAACAGCCTATTTAGGCGTAAAAAGTGTATTTAAACACTGTTTTTAACTAAAAAACCGTGTTCTTGACAGTAAATAAAAAAATTATATCTTTAAATTGGTCGGGAGTGGGGGGAGGGGTGTCAGCCTCGTTAAGGGGGGGTTCAGACCGGACCACCCTCGACTTTGGGTGGGGAGGGGGGTCCAAAATTTTGGCTCTAGGAAAATGAATGTTTTAAACAGTAAAAAGCTCAAAAATGCAATAAAAGGGTTTTTGACCTAAAATTAGCTTTTTTTACCTAATTTTTCTTTAAAATCAAAAACGATATGGGTAAAATGCACTCCAGAAAAAAAACGATATGGGTATTTTGTGTTTCTTGGATTTTAACCGCCCCCCCCCTCTAATTTGGGGTTTGACCCCCCCCACTCCGGACCAACTTGCCCATGTATGTTTTAAAGGGTATACTAGAAATAATGTTTCGTCGCCGCAAACTACGAAAAAAAATTTTGGAGTATATGGAAATAGAACCAAAAATGGAAGGAACACCATGTGGCTATATAGCTTCAACTAAAATTTTTTATATATTTTCCCCCAAGTTGTATTCTATGGGCCCAAATTTTATAGTATGGAAGAATGTCAGGAGTTTCAAGATTTTAAGTTTTAGGTATATGTGTCAAACAACCAGTTTTTGGTCAGGTCCGCTGGGGGTGGGGTTCACCCCGGGTAGAAGGCCAAAATTTTTTAAGGGGTGTCGACTCGGGGTGCGAGATTTCAAATTTAGGGGGGTCTAGGAAAGTCTGATTTTTTAACAAACTTTTTTTAAATCAGTAATTTAAGGGTTTTTAGGTCTAATATTGAATTTTATTACTAAAAAAGCCTATATAGGTCTAAAAAGTGTATTTAAACACTGTTCACATAAAGCGGGTGGCCACTTTTTCACAGTGTATTTACGAGATAAATTGAGTGTTTAATTTCATCTACTCAATGGTAAAACTGAAGCTTCATTCGTCCAATTCTCCCAGTTTTGATGGGATAATTTTGGAAATTAACGGGAGGTGTCTATGGTGATATAATAACAGAGATACCGCTCATTTCTAAACCACAACAATGCGGTTTTATGCCGCGTTGTCATTCATTAAATAAAGTCTCTGTTATACATTTTATTTCGGTGGAGTTGCTTCCTGATAGATTGTTGATAGGTGGCTTTATTTATCAACGATTTCATTCAATTCCGAACAACAACAAACTAAACTAAACTAAGGAATATTCATAAAGTTAAATTGGCTCTGAATTTATTTTGATAGTTTCTTCTGGATACCGAGAAGTTCCATTTCAGCTCAATTCATATACATAGAAAAAATTATATTCACATTTTTCGACCTATAATAAATTTTATATGTTGTGGTTTTTAACAGTGTTTTAAAAGAAATGAACACAACTGCGTCAGCTAGTTGATGGGCTCAGCCATCAGTTGCGGTAAACGATCAGCAGATGAGAAAAATGATGGTGCTAAATCTAAGTCTTTCAATGGAACGACTGGTATGCATGGGTAATTTGGGGAAAAAGAATTAGGTGAATTATTATATAATTCACCAGAATTTTCTCAGTTTTTTAGAAAAGTAGGTAAAACATAAGGAGTTCAACGTCACCATAGGATTTCTATGATTATAGTTAACCGCATACATGAGCAAGTTGGCCCTGAATGAGGTAGGTTAAATCCCAATTTAGGAGGGGTGTGAAATCTGAAGAACGAAGAACCCATATAGTTTTTTTCTTTATTTTATTTTTTTTTAATTTTGAAGGAAAAATAGCTAAAAACCGATAAAAAGTCAGAGGATTTTTTATTGCATTTTTTCTTTATTGTTAACACACTCATCTTGACCTTAAAAGTTCAGTTTATGTTCAGAGGTCTACTAAAATAGAAGTAATTTTAAAAAAAATCAATTTTTTTCAATTTTTCCAAATCGGCGGGTCAACCCTAATTCCTCCCCCACTCCAAAGTGGTAGGTGTGTTAAACCCATATGTAGGTGCGCAGGGAGTTATATCCCCTAAAAAAAAATATTAATTACTGCCGACACACCCCCTTTATAAAATTTGGAGGGTTCCCCACCCCCAGTATTGAAAACGCAGAAAAATGGTGTATTTGAGAGGTACCTATACAGTACTTCAAAAAAAATTATTCTGGCAATCTTTCCCCGAAATTTCGGGGGTCGAGTATCCCCCCCCAAAAAAAATCCGGGGGCTGCCCCTATGATTAGACCTTTCCTCCGATCCCCCACACTTGCCATTCCCCACTCCGGTGTCCATGTATAGTTAACTCCTTTTTGTTAATCATTTTATTCTAGTGTTTTTCATTAAAAAAATTTGCGCCGTGTTAGATTAAAGCATTTATTTTCTAAATTACCTACACATACTGTCAGATGACCCGGCTGATTCAAACCGGAAAGTCAAGAACGCTTTGGCCTGTGATACAGAGGGTTTTGAAGAAGAAATTAATACTTCAAATTCGGCAAAAAGACAAACGTCCACGCCACCAAAAGAAGCTACTAGGTCCCACAATGGCGTCACGGCGTCAGTTTCGGTACTAATGTTTCATTGAACATTACAATATCAGACCTGTGCACGGTCTGAAAATGCCCCCCCCCCCGTTTTATTGGAGGATTTGCCTACCCCCCGTTTATTGCCCCCCCCCCCCCGCCAAAAAATGAAAAAGTACCCTAAAAATATGACGCCATTTTTGACCTATGATGGCGCCATCATCGCGAATTTTTTGCAGTTTTTAGCCTATTTCAATGTATTTTAAGCCATTTTAGACCTATTTTTACCTTATTTCCGCTTTTTTTGTCCCTTTTTTCCCTTTTCCCTTCTTTTCTTCTCCTTTTTTTCTCTCTTTTTTTCTTTCCCCCCTGCTTGCCCCCCCCCCGTTTTATTGCCCCCCCCCGTTTCAAAAAAGTTGCCCCCCCCCCCCCCTCCCCCCCCCCTTTTTGAATTGCCCCCCCCCTTTTAACCCCGGGGGGGGGGGCAGTGCACAGGTCTGCAATATAAAAAGTCGAAAAATTGTGTGGTGAATTGCAATGGGTTGGGTGTGTCTCAAGGATGAGATTCCGAAATGTTTTTATTTTATTATCACCAACTTTGATGGCTGTTCTCCTGAGTCACATTTATGGACATTGTGAAAGTTTATCTGTGACGTGAGGGCGAGTAAATTGGCAAGCTTAAACTTGTCAACAGATAAACGCCCAACTCGGGTGGGTTGATCTGCTGCTGGTGGTTTTTTTATATTAAGTCATTTTGGGACTGAATAGAATAACGACACAAGGACAATCAACTTGTGCAAGTTGTGATCACGTTAAAAGGAGTCGAAATTATAATATTAAGCAGGACTCTGATTTCTTTTGGCTAATAAAGTATAGAAAGAGTCTCATGAAGTTTAGTTACGTCTAGGCTTTGACTTTTTAAAATTATAATGTGCATTTGCGGGGATGAAAATATCGCGCTTATCTGCATTATTATGATTTTACTGTCGGGCAAGCGAGAGTGTATCTGTGTATGGTGTGTAAAAACGAGTGCCTACGTCACGTCTGTATTGCATGCCTGAACATTGTGTTGAATAGAACCGAAATATTTTGACTTTGTTAGCTCTTTTTAACTTTCATTATATGCGCAAAAGTTTGCAAAAAACTTCCTTTGTATTTGTATTCGTTGGGACTTCTTGATCTTAGAGTCTGAGGAATAAAGGTTGGTTTGCTGACAAAAATACTGAATACTGTTAGTATGACAAAAACACCTCAACCTAATTCGCTATATTACAATTTCGCCGATATTCGCAGATTAAGTCGGGTAAAAAATTTTTACTTTGTTTTTTACTGGAGATTTATTGTTTTTTATGACCCCTGGTCCAAAACGAATTTTTCCTAGAATCTAAACAATATGTTGCAATCTCAAAAGTCGGGGACGTTTATGAGATTTTTGCTCTTTTTTTTAAATAATTTATTGATATATCTATAATCTGACATTGATATATCTATAATCTGACTTAAATAAAACAAGTCATATCAAATTTCGAACTTATTCCTAGTCTTCATATTTAAAGATTTAAAAGTTTGTTATTTTCTTTATTTCGCATAAAGCAGTATACGCAAGGCCGATGTTATACTCACCACTAATTGCGCAACCAAATACTACATATAACCATACATGAGTACATGAGCATAAGGGGGTAGGGTGAGGTCCACCCCCCTAGCCTCGAAATTTCGGACCCCCGCTAGAAAAAAACCTAGCCCACCCCCCAAAAAAAATTTTTAAATTTTGACACCCTACCCTCCTCTGGAATTCTAAATCGACCCCCCCCCCTTCCGAGCCAAAGTTTGTAGAAAACAGTACTTTTGTACTCTTTTTATACATAAATAACCTATTTTAGTATATGAAATTCTATATTAGTGCTAAAAAACTTAAATAAATGATTTAATGTGACTTTGTTTGGAAACCGGACCCCCTCTGACCCACCTCTGGATTTCAAACTGGTCTACCACAGGTCGTCGACCCCCCCCCTAAAAAACTAAGGGAAAGTACGAACCACCCTCCTGGACCCCCTTCTAGCTTTCAAAGGGCCATTTACCCGGGGTTACCACCATAGGTGAGCACGGTCGGGGAAGCTAGGGGGGGGGTGGTTACCCGGGGTAAATCGAATTTTGAATTCTAGGAGGGGGTCCCAGGGGGGTCCGGACCCCCCCTAGCTTTTTAGGGGGGGTCGACCCGGGGTGCGAAATTTTGAAATCTAGAGGGGGGTCAGGTGGGGTCCGGTGTCCAAAGCAAAACAGTTTTAAACCATAATAACTTTAATAATTGTTCTTTTTATAGGATAATACTACATTTTATTGAATAAAAAGCCATATTCATGTATAAAAAGGGTGTAAAAGCATGAATATGTGATGAAAATTCACGTTTTTGGAAGAAAATTTAGTATAAAAAAGGTACCTAAAATTTTCCCGAGGGGGGAGGGGGGGGGGGTCAGATTTCAAAATCTAGAGGGGGGTCAGGGGTAAAAATTCGGAAATTTGGGGGAAGGGGGGCCCCCCTAGATTTTCTTCTAGGGGGGGGGGCCAAAATTTCGAGGCCAGGGGGGGTGGACCCCACCCTGCTCCCCCCTTTCTCACCTATGGTTACCACCCCCTAGCTTGCCGGTCCATGCTCACGTATGCATATAACAATATTAACAAAACATATTATCACAATGGGCTGTGCCTGCCCCCCCGGGGTAAAACGGGGGGTAGCGGTAGCGCATTTTTTAAAACGAGGGGGCGGGGCGGGGGAAGGAAAAAAAGAGAAGAGGAGAGAGAGGGATAAGGAAAAGAGGACAAAAAATAGTCACGAGCAATACATATCCTAACATACTTCGTTCGTTCGTCTTTCCCCATAGGTGAGAAAAGGGGGGGGGCAGGTGGGTCCACCCCCTAGCCTCGAAATGTAGGGACCCCCCTAGACGATAATCTAGGGGGGCCTCCCCCTTAATTTTTGAATTTTTTACCCCTGCCTGACCCCCCTCTAGAATTTGAAATCTGACCCCCCTCCTGAAAATTTTAGGTAGTTTTTTTTACTGAATTTTCTTCCAAAAACGTAAATTTTTAACACATATTCATGTTTTTACACCCTTTTTACACCAGAATATCGCTTTTTATTCAAAAAAAGTAGTATTATCCTATAAAACGAACAATTATTAAAGTTATTATGGTTTAAAACTTATGTTTTGGACACTGGACCCCACCTGACTCCCCTCTAGATTTCAAAATTCGATTTACCTCGGTAACCACCCACCTAGTTTCCCAGACCTTTCTCGCCTATAACCTCCCTTTCTCAGAATTTGGTTAAACCCCCTTTCTCAAAATTTGGTGGGTTAGTTAACCCCCCCGGTGCCCATGTATGGTAGTGGGTGCAGTTTATTACTATAAAAACACCAAAAATTGGGAATTTGGGAGATCGAGATACCCTTGCCTTTTCCAAAAACTTTTGGAAAACCCCACTTTCCCTAAGTCTGGGGGTTGCGTATAACCATTAAATTCGGGAGGCTGCCCACCAATTCCTGAGTATACATAATAAAAATAAACGACGGTCGACAGCAGCAGCAGACCAAATAATCAGCGAAGATTAGTATCGAGCAGCACTAATACATTCTCTTTCCTCATTGCAAACGTGTTTTTTTCAACTTATTAATCAAAAATAGAGGGAGAGCATACATGGGCACGGGGGGGGGGGGTTGGGGGCTAACCCCCCAAATTCCAAGAAGGGGGGTTTACGAAAGCAGAGGAAGGGGGTTCCCCTAGAAACAAACTCTGTTTTTAGTGTTTTAAAGTATTGGGACGGTCCAAATTTTAGGAGGGACCATAAGCGCATTAGAAAGTTTTTTCACCAATAAAATCAAATCAGATACAGTATATAAATCAAAGTATTGTAACAAAAAAGTATACAATATATACAATTGTAGCACCACGTGTTCACAACAAATAAATAAACCATAAAGAAAAGCCAATCGAAAATCTATCTGTTTGTGTTAGCACAAAAACCATCAAAATGGTATAGATTGCGAAAAAACATAACAAACAGCCGACTTATCCTATTCGGCAAACTGCAATCAATCAGCGGCAAAAATTACATTTTCAAAAAAAGAAGCAATTCTCACAACTTATTTTTGTAGATGTTGAATTCTAAAACGAAAAAAAAACATGCTATAACTTTGCAGCATAACACACCAGTGCACGGTCTGGATATGCTCCCCCTCAGAATATTAGTGGTTGTGCCCCCCGCCCAAAAATGAAAAATTACCCACAAATTATGGCATGACAAATTATGACAAATTTTTAACCTATTATGACACCATCGTCGCAAATTTTTTGCAGTTTTTAGCCTATTTCAATGCATTGTAAGCCATATTGGACCTATTTTTAATTAAATTTCGCCTTTTTTCTTCTTTTTTCTGTTTTTTATTCTTTTTTCTCCTTTTTTTTCTCTTTGCCCCTTGCTTGCCCCCCCTATTTAAAAAGGTTGCATCCCGTGCCTCCCCCGTTTTGGAATTGCCCCCACAAATAATACCATGGAGGAGGACAGTGCACAGGTCCGAACTAATATGAAAATGACACCATAAAAAATTAAGAAAAAATTAATCGATTACCAAAAATTATCAAGTACATATGGGTCTAATAGGGGGGGGGGGGGGGGGGGGGGGGTGGGGGGTTGGGGGGGGGGGGGGGGTGGGTGGGGGGGGGTATGAAATTGACGATTAATTAGATATTTTATAGAATGGGGGGGGGGGGGGGGGGGGGGGGTAGTTGTCGTGTGGGGTGGTCAAAAAGTTGGGCCTTAGGGGGGGGGTCGGGGTTGGGGTGTGGGGGGGGGGGGGGGTTGGGTGGGGGGGGGGGTTTGGGCGGGGGGGGGGGCCCCCCCCGGGGGGTGGGGGGGGGGGGGGGGGGGGGGGGGGGGGGGGGGCCGTGGGGGGGGGGGGGGGGCCCACCCCCCCTCGGTGACCTATGGGTATAATAAAAAAATCGATTAATTAGATATATAATAGAATACAAAAAGTTAGACGAAAAGATACTGAACTTAGTTTGTTAAGTGCGCTAAAGGCTTACGGAAATCAAATCCCAAGCATTTTAGTAAATTCCAAAAAGCGATTCTTTTTATTAAAAAAAATAATCGTAAATCAAACGCGTACCGACAAACGCGCGTCACGGTTTTTACGTTACGGAAATTAAATCCAACAAAAAACGGAGTCTTATTTTATATATAAATATAATATATACCCTTAATTCGGAGGTGTTAGACACAGCGAAGAATCAAATAGATTATGTTGTGAAGTGGTTGAAAACTCCAATTCTCAAGTGCTCCATTGTTCCGCTTCCGCCAGAATTTAATCGCCCATTTTTCGGCCAATTTATATATAGATCGACAATTTGTTTTCTCCACAAAAAAATTAAAAACAACAAACAAAAATCCGTGTATTGGTGTAAATGATTACAATCAAGTAACCAGCGATGTTCCCCGTGGATCTGTCGCTAGTAGGTCCACTTTTTTAACTTAGGACCGCCTGCAGCTTAATATGACCGGATTTCCGGAGCACAATATTGTAAGATGCGGAAGTCATAATTACAAAATAAAGATATTGACAACAAACGTTGGTCATATAAATACAATATTATGCTTTTTTTTCCCAAACAATACATTTGTATTTGGGGACAACTTCTTTTCTTGGACGAGAATTCCCTGCAGAATTTTCAATTCAAACACTATACTTATCAAGTAAATTTGGTTAAATATAATAAAATATGTACATAAAAACGTTACACTCATGCCGATGCTAGCAGAAATGTAAATGTCATCCTATTTAACGCAAAACTTTTAAAAGTTAAGGGATGATCAATCAGGTGCTATAACAGTTTTTTTGCGCTTTTTACCTGATAAATTTTTCAAGAATTAAATAGTATATATTTTGTTATGCACCTATGTAAATGAAAAATATGTCTTTTAACTTATAAAACAATAATGTGATACTTTTAATATAAATTAGACTTTACTGATTCTCATTAAAAATATATATATATATATATATATATATATATATATATATATATAAATATATATATATCAGGGCCGTAGCCAGGACTTCAATTGAGGGGGGGAATTTTTTGGAAGACATCTTATAGGGGCCCACAAGGGGGTCTGGGGCGGGAGCCCCCCAGAAATGGGGGGTCTGGGGGGCGGGAGCCTCCCAGCGGGGTGAAGGGGCGGAGGTGTGGGGGGCAGAATGCCCCCTGGGGTGGAAAATTTTTTAATTTTAAGCTTTTAAAAGGCACCAGGAAACCTAAATTTAAGTACTGAATCTGAATCTTTATTTATTTCTGTTGTTTTTTTAAATAAATACAACAAAATAAAATAGTTTTAGGTATTTTATTACCAATTATTAAAAATCCTAAGAAAACCGTTTTTTATACCAAAAAATTCGGAAATTTGGATGGAGGGGGGCCCTAGATTTTTGTCTAGGGGGGGTCCCAAAATTTCGAGGCTAGGGGTGGAGGTGGAACATACCCTGCCCCCTCATTCTCACCTTTGTATACAGTCGCGGCTTTCAGAATATTATAATATAATACTGGCATAATAAAAACAAATTTTTAAAAAACAGATTTGTAACCTGGCTAAAGATGTGCTCGAAGATCATTTTTTGTAATCCGCGGATGCGGATGTCTATTGAATGCATTTTTACCATATCGTTTTTAGTTCTGGGGTCATACATGAGCATGGACCGGAAAGGAAAGCTAGGCATACATGGGCACGGGGGGGTTGGGGGGGGAGGTTAACCCCCCAAATTCTGAGAAGGGGGTTTAACCCCCTCCCACTTAGAAGTGGGGAGGGAGAAAAGGTTAACCCCCCCAATGTTGGAAAAATGAAGAAAAAAACGTGTTTAAAATGACTTCTAACTGCCTCCAAACTTAAGTTTTAAGGTCAAAATGAATGTTTTAAGCAATAAAAAGCTCAAAAATGCAATAAAAAGGGCTTTTTGACCAAAAATTAGCGTTTTTTAACCTATTTTTCCTTCAAAATCCAAAACGATATGGGTAAAATGCACTCAAAAAAAAAAAAAAAAATATGGGTATTTTGCGTTTCTCGGATTTTAACCCCCCTTATTTGGCGTTTAACCCCCCGCCACCACTCCGCACCAACTTGCCCATGTATGAAACTAGGGGGGTGGCTACCCCGGGTAAATGGCCCTTTGAAAGCTAGGAGGGGGTCCAGGGACCAAGGGGTGATTCTGTACCCGCCTAGCTAGCTTTTTAGGTGGGGGGTCGACCCCGGATAGACCAGTTTGAAATCTAGATGGGGTCAGAAGGGGTTCGTTTCTAAACAAAGTTATTTTAAATCATCGATTCAAGTTTTTTAGCACTAATATAGAATTTTATACACCAAAATAAGGTTTTTTATGTATAAAAGAAGTACAAAAGTACCGTTTTTCACTACAAAAACGTGTTTCTGACAGTAAATTTGTACTTAAAATTTGGCTCGAAAAGGGGTAGGGTAGATTTAGAATTGTAAAGGGGGGTGGGTGTCAAAATAAAAAAAAATTATGGGGGAGGAGGGCCCTAGATTTTTTTCTAAGAGGAGAGGGAATTTCGAAGCTAGGGGGATGGACCCCACCGTACCCCCCTCCTATGCTCATGTATGTCTGGAGTGCATTTTATCCATATCGTTTTTCGATTCTGAAGGAAAAACACAAGTAAAAGGTGCTATTTTTGGTAAAAAAAGGCGTTTTTATTGCATTTTCTAGCTTTTTATGGCTAAAACACTTATTAAAACCTCAAAACATGGCTTAGAGAGGGTTAAAAATATATAAACGATTATGTATTAACTAACTTTAGAAGTAGAAATAAGCAATGTTTCACATCCGCTGATGAGATATCACAAATCCGCGGATGCGGATGTAAATGCGAATGTCAAAAATAGTGCAGAGTAGATATCCGCGGATATGCGGATGTTGGGCATATCCCTAAACCTGATCCAAAATAAACGAACCACGTTGTCAACATTTTAATTTATTTTAAATATTTTGGCATATTAAAATAAGTCGGTCCATCAGTATTTCGGACCGACCCGACACTAAATGAACATAAAAGTCAGAAAAGTTTGGCTTAGATAAAGTTTTTAATATAGTAACGAATATAGACAAAAATTTTTTCGGGTTTGTTGTTTGTAATTTGTTTCGGGTTGTATATAACATTACAAACGATTAAAAAGTGCAGATCTACGGATAAACTTCCGTCAGATGAGCGCACAAAAGTAGGCGTGACGAGTTCATTTTTCCGCAAAAAATATTTCACAACTTCAACACTTTATTTACTTGCTTTGGGTCGTCCAAAACGATCCGTTCGCACATTTAAAGGCGAAACTTGAAAATCGAGTGTCAGTGAACGCTGCAAAAGAACGAAATTCCCGCAAAAAAAGAGCTCACTCCGCTTTATGCATATAAACATACCATATATGCATACAATATTTACACCTATTGAAAATGACATTTTCGAAAAGGATGAAGTTAACAAGTGTTTACTCCTGACCTGCCGCCCCACGCATATCAAATCACAGCGCGGAAACGAGTTATTTTTTGAATCAGATACAATTCATATACTATTTACAAATTATAAAATGAATATTTTTTAAGACATAGCGAATTTGTAAATGGAAAGGATCAGTCTGCAAATTAGGCCTCACCAAACCGATTGGTTTTTTTTTACTTTTTGCCTATTTAAATATTTCAATATTTTCAATAATTTTAAATTTTTTTTTCACTATTCGCCTATTTCACGGTTTGAAATAAAAATAAAGGAACCGAGACTTCCATTTAAAAATCAATCTCTAAAGTCTAAACTCTCCTCCCACTGGATTTTAAAAAGCGAATTTTTTAACAGAGACGGATTCTACTTAAAAAAATATATATACATTTACTTTTTATTTAAAGTTAGCGTTTTTACTTATATTTTGTCTGTTTGTCTTAGACCATATTGGTAAAATTCACTCCAGAAAAAAAACTTTGTGATTTAAATGCCTTTCTTTGATTTTAACCCCACTTTTAAACCCGGGTTTAACTTAACCTCCTTGTGTGGAACAACACACAATGCTACTGAAGGGATACAAATAACCCCAACGCTCCTTCCTCCAGCCCACCTATAATTGGAAGTGGAACTTCTGAAGTCCTGAAACTCAAACAAGCTACTATATCTTAATAGGCACTTATTTTAAGGTTTTTTAAAAATAATAATTTTTAAATTAAATATCTCCGATAAAGGCTGCTAAACAATGTTCTCAAAAATTATTCAAACCAATAAGGAAAGTCAACTCGTTCGATGGTAATATTATGTGTAATATTTAAAACTTTCTGTAATTACAATTATTTCTTCAAGACAAAATTCCCGAATTCCTTCCTTAAGTATTAAAATATCCCACGTGTTCCAATAAAAGATAAAATTTTCTAGACCTTTAACCTACCGCTGCCATATCTGCCATTCTTTCCGCTTGCCACAAGACTTCACAATGATTTCGAAGGACTGAAAAGAGTTTTAGAGTATATAATTCACTAGGTGTTCCAATAAAAGTCCAGGTGGAAGAACATTAAACACGTCCATATACATATAGAAAAACCGAATCCAGAACGGTCTATCGATCATTCTTTGATGTCGGAAAAAGAACGTCGCGACACAATAGGATAAAAAATTTATAATATCCGTCAAAATTAAATTTTAAGAAATTGCCAGCATAACAGAGATTTGGTTTTAGGGAAAATAGACAGAAAAACAACTGATACAGTTAAAGAGTTTTTTATGCTGATTCCAAATAACGAATGAATTTCCAAATTTTTACTTTTTCAGCTTATTCCAACAAATTCCGAATAACGACTCACACAAATTTAAAGTCGGTCTTTGTATTGCATTCAGTCGGAGAAATAATAACGGTTTGTGTTTAGCACAAATTTCTATTTCGTTATAAACTTACAGATACAAATTATTCGAATTTTTGCAACCAATTATATATCCACATGTCATTAAAAGTAAATTTTACTTTTTGAAAGATTTCGATGAGTAATAAATAACTTTTAACGTGTGTTTTGAACTTTTTCGGAAACAATTAAGTTTGCGTTCGAGTTTGACATTGGCAGTATCCCGACACAATATTTTTGTTGTCAGATATCACAAAGAAAAATAACAAGATACAATCAAATTGTATAATGTAAACGTTTCGAGTTAAAATTTCTTCAAAAAATGGTATGTATTTTATTCCAAAGAGCAATATATCTTGCCAATTCCACAAAACAAAATTAATTTAGCGTTGTTTTGAAATCCCTTCTTCAAACATCGATAAGCAAAGATCTAAAAAACCACAGCTTCAAAGTTTGGTAATTCCAAACGCAAGCAGAAACTCATACTCCAACTCCAACATTAAATTAATATACAAATAAAAAGGTGTTTCCGGTATATAAATACTCCTGTGAAATTGCTCGTGAAGAATGCACGATGGAACGGGCGTTGATTTTCTCCGATACAATAGTTATATACTCGGTTGTTCGATCAGGGCGATTTCCTACCGCACCGTTGGATGAGCAAATCGGCGTTGAATCGTGAAATGAGCGACTTTTTAAACTTGTCGTCCACCGACCAGACGTTTAAAGAGTCGCAGATGGCCGTCGCACTACAAACTATAGAACAGCCGAAGCCAGCGAAACGGTATTTCCCCGCGCGCAAATCGATTATTTTACAATTAAAAAAAAGAAACAGAAGAGGGCCGCGAAGTCAAGTGTGTGAGTGTGTGTGGGTTGATTTATTTTACAGGCGACAATTCCTTGTGTAAATGTTTTTTCGGCAGCAGCGATTCCTTCAGCACCCTATCCTTGGGGCTTTGATTGGCGAATTACGTTTTACAACATGTATCACAACTCGTAGATGGACACTATTTAACTACAAAATGTAAAAACAGCAGTAGTTAAATCTGGTTTTTATATTACAAACGTTGTTTTAATGCACAAATTGAAGTTTCAACATATTTTATGTGTTTTTCATTGTTTTTAAATGTAGGAGTTATTACAGCAAAATTTTTAAAAAACTTGTAAACACATTTGCTACTTCTGCTATAAACCTTAAATTATCCTCAAGGTAATCTTCTTTTTCTTACAATTCAACCAGCATGAAGTATCAACGCGAATGCACCAAGGGGGTCTCTTAAATTTAGCAAGTTACTTACTCGATTTGTTGTAAATAAAAGTTTGCAAAAATATATGCCATTTTGTAATGATGATGATACCTCTGCGGGCTGCGCTGCGCACCTCCTTAGAACCACACACGCTCTCATCGGGTGCACAATGCAAACAGTGCTGAACAGAAGGGAAGAAAACTTAATACATCACCAAAAAAACAGTTAAATTAACAATCCTAAAACCAAAAGCAACAAAAATTATGCATTGCAAACTGGATAGTCAGTTAATTAAGTAACCTTAATAGGTGTCGCAGGCATAGGTCACCGAAGGGGGGGGGGGGGGGGGTGTAGGGCACCCCCCCCCCCTACGGCCCCTTGGTATCCCTCTAGGCCATTTTATTTTGACCCCCCCCCCCCCTCGACCCCTTGTACCCCTGACCCCCCCTAAGGCCCATTTTGACCCCCCCCCCACCAGACAATCCCAAAAAATGCTTAATGTAATTTCGTCAAAAATTGTCATTTTGGTCAAAAAAGGTAAAACACCCCAAGCACCCCCGGTGCTTTTTTTCAAAAAACCCCCCGGGTGTGACCGGGGGCCCCCCCGTGGAGGTCCGGGGGTGAGGGGTGACGCGGGCCAGGTTAACCGCGGTATCTAGGATTTTATTTGAGGGGGATATACTTCAAGGGGAAAATACGTGCCCCAAGGAGGTCTGCGAGCGGGGCTGTAGCCAAAGGTGTAAGGTGGGCACACTTAGAGTAGAGTACCTTATAAATAGCGGCTGGTCTGGGGGTTTGGGGGCGGCGGTGCCCCCCAACTAGATGGGGTCTGGGGGGGCGCCAGCTCCCCAGGAAATTTTTTTGAAAGCATGTCAAAAACTACTATTTGAAACCTTTTGAAAAATTTTAAATTCTATAATTTAATCGGGGGGGAAATTAACCCTAAAAGGGTCTGGGCAGGAACTTTTTAGCAGGGTTAAGGGGCAAGGGCAAAGCCTTTTGTCAGGGGGTCGGGAAGAAGGCAGAATGCCCCCCGGGAAAAAAATTTTTATTTCAAGCACCCAAACACACTAAAAAAAGTTTATTTAATAACAAAATACCTATTAAAAAATGTAAGGTATAAAATAAAATTTAAAAAATATTTTTAATAAATTAATTTATAGATCGTTTATCCATTTAAAGCGTGATCTAATTACTTATTTCAAATAAGTATGTAATTTTTTTTAAATATGAAAAATCATTGATAGAAGTTTTAAGTTTAATTTATTATTCATAGTAGTTTAAACATGTATATGCCTTAACTACTAGAAGCCATAAGTTCATTTAAACTTCCCGCGGAGCGGGAAAATTTTGGGTTTTAGACTGTTTATATACTTTTGGAATACATTAGGAATGTTTCTCAACTAATATTAATACAAATTTTTTCTCCTCTAAAATTAAAGAAACAACAATGTAATCTTCCCTTACACAAAAATCTAGCTTTGCTGTATTTGGCTGCCTCCGTCTTAAGCACGCCATTACTAGCAGGACCATAGTAATTTTAAATAACGGTTGAGGAATAAAATGCAATGAATATTTTTTAACTGGATGTAGTATTGTTATATATATTATACGAAGAACATGGACTGTTCGCTACAAATATTATCATTTTTATTCACTGATTGAGTAAAATTTAAAAATTGATACCTTTGATATTAATGAAAAACATAGTCTGCGAAGCAGAAAATTTTTGATTTTTTTTTTGCGTTTTTATGTATTAAATATGCCGCAGGAAAACTTTTATGGAAAAAAATATTTTCTCAATTTTTTGATTATTTGTGAAAACCAAAGGGGGGAGGGACCCTTACAAAATTTTTTGCTTTTTCAGGATTGAGGAGGAATATATCCAATATCCTCCCAACTCCCCCCCTGGATACGGCCCTGGTTAATAAAAAAAGTTTTCCAGAAATCAAAGTTCACACACGTTATCTTTACTTCACACCAAAAACCATGTGTAATGTAATGCATTATTGATCTATGTCAATAAAATCTCATTAATAATTCTCTGCAGGATTTAAAATTTTAGTAAATTCATAAATCAGTCTAACTAAAGGTGATTTTCGGTCTGTAATATTTAAACCTACAATGTATGTCCTTAAAACTTGATCAGATAATATTTTATTTAAAAAAATCAAGGGAAATTGTAGGTTTAATAAATTATTTCTCAAAGTTTAATGCATTAATTACCACGTTGGTTGTCTAATCGTATTTCAAAATGCGTATATTTAATTAAACAAATATATCTTTGCAAATTATATATTAATAAATTTTAAAAATCTAAAATATTGGCTCTCAACCAGATTTATCTCGCGGTTTAATATTTTAGTTACAAAAAGTTCAATAATGTTTTCATTCCAGATTTCAGCTTTGCAGGAAAAAAAAAGACCAATTTCCGATAATCATAATGATATGTAGAAATAATCAAATCATTATTTCCTCCAATGACACTGAATTTCAATTCAATGCTAGTGATCTTTTAACCAAAAACAAAAGCCGCTCGACAATACTCTTATTTAAAAACGGTGTTCAAAGTAGCTATTTCCACGTCTTTCTGAGTCTTCGAGTATCCGCGTCGGGTGCTAATAAATCCAGTTCTTTTCCTCACCTAGGCCGGTTTTCTCTGGAAAAATGACACAACACAACTAGGACACGACAAGGTTGTTAGCGCAGTTAGCATTACGATAACATTCATTCCAAACGCATGGCGGCGATTCCGATTGGCCGATCCGCACCCACGTAAACATATGGGCTTTGTTATAGAAAGCGGCGCTGCCGACAACCCGCGTGCGCCGAGTGCGTCACCACCGCTGGAAAACCAAACCAATCACAGTCCAACCGTATAATGACTCTCAATTTCCCAAATTTCTTTGTTGCAAACTCTTAAAAACAACGAGTCGATCTGTCGTTGGGTGAAGCTCGCTTCGACTCCCCATTTTTTAACCGCAGGACAAGTCCGCGGAGCGGAGCAATTAGCCTGGACGCGGCCCTGTGTGCCGTAACGAATAACAGAATCGACAACGACGGATCCCGTGACTACGTGTGGCTGGCAATTCGGGTGCTCGACTTTCAGCCCGCAGTTACGTCTGGATCGGTATATAGCGACATTAGCGACTACGGTGTAGAAAAAAACTCAAACCTGCAAACCGACCAGGGTATAATAGGGCTAGTATATAGAGCCCCGCGCAAAAAACAGCGCGAGGTATTCCACCGAACAACAAAGACTGCCAAATCCACTGCTTTTGATACTGGCAGGGGCGCGACCGGACTTTGTCCCGGAATTTTACAGCAGCTCAAAAAAATTCCATCCGATTGGAAACGAATGGGAAAAGTTAACAATGCTCTGGTCCTGTTGTTTACCTTTTTTGTTTGCTTAATTGCTTTGTTGAATATTGATGTGGAATTAACTTTCACTGATTCTAGTTTATATCATTTTTATTCAAATTGAAACAAGTTTGAAGGTAAACATGACATCAGGTGAGAAAGGGGGGGGGCAGTGTGGGGTCCACCACTTCCCTAGCCTTGAAATTTTAGGACCCTCCCCCAGATAAAAATCTAAAGGGGGGCCGCTCCCCCGAAATTTCCGAATTTTTTACCCCTGACCCCCCTCTAGAATTTAAAATCTGACTCCCCTCCCGCTCTCCCTCGGGAAAATTTTAGGTACGTCTTTTATACTAAAGTTTCTTCCAAAAACGTGAATTTTTAACACATATTTATCTTTTTACACCCTGTTTACACCAAAATATCGCTTTTTATTCAATAAAATGTAGTATTATCCTATAAAAAAACAATTATTAAATTTATTATGATTTAAAACTGTTTTGCTTTGGACACCGGACCCCATCTGGACCCCCTCTAGATTTTAAAATTTCGCACCGCGGGTCGACCACCCCTCTAAAAAGCTAAAGGGCGGGGGGTTCCGGACCCCCTGGGCCCCCACTTGGAATTCAAAATTTGATTTACCCTAGGTAACCACCCCCTAGCTTTCCGGACCGTTCTCACCTATAAATGACATTATTATACACTTTTGCTTTTAGAGACATGCAAACATTATACTAAAGAAGAATTCACATGAGGTTTTTGCTTTTAGAGACATGCAAACATTATACTGAGGAAGAATTGACATGAGGTTATATCTTAATAAGTAGTAAAGCTTGTGGCACAAATGTTTTGCAGCGCTAAATCGTACACTCCGTACCAGGTGGACGTACTACATAAACAATCATTTAGAAACGATATAGTTATCTGCCGCAGAAAGCTGTCAGTATGTGCGTGGCTTTGGCTTATCGCCGTTAAAAACAATATTACAAAACAAATCAAGGACGTAATAAGTGGTAAATACAGAAGTTTCTGAAAACCGCCCTCCTTTGAATCGACGTGGGGTAAAATCTTGTATACGTATATACAAACTTTTTTCAATTTTTTATAATTTTTCACTGAATTTTATAAAAAAGTAGAGTTAATTAAATTTTTTAAGTTTAATTTG
Organism: Microlaimidae sp. YZB2_3; assembly: GCA_030248175.1. NCBI lineage: Eukaryota > Metazoa > Nematoda > Chromadorea > Desmodorida > Microlaimidae > Microlaimidae sp. YZB2_3. The sequence goes on along the minus strand of JASAMX010000993.1, from coordinate 38,760 downwards.
AACTATTTTCTATATTTTGAACTAAAGTGAAAAAAGTGCAAAAAAATAACATTCTGTAATGTATTTTTTTAATTTTTTAAAACTTTAAACACAAGATGAGATAGGTATCGGTGAAAGGAGGAGCTATCAAAAGTAAAAAATAAAAAAAGTTTGAGCGGATACTATTATCACTTAAAAATTTCCGCTTTTTTTCTACAGCATTGCTGTACTCTAATAGAAAAAAAAACTAATAACAAACATATGTCAAACCAAAGTGTTAAAAAAACTAACAAAAACGCATAAGTAAGGTATTGATATCCAAAAACTCTGTCCATTCACCGTAAGACGGATTGAAAAAGTTTTAAAGTTTAACACGAAAAGTAATCAACTCTAGCGGTTTTTTACTCCCTGTTGTTTGCACACAATCACTTTTTTAATCTTTGTAGGGTAACACAACGCATGGTCACGTGTATATTTATTTTTTACATAAATTCAAAACTGGCGATAGGTTGATAATATTTGATTAATTTTAACAACAATCAACTTAAACAATGAGAAGGTTTTTCAAAAGGAGTATTATTGTCGAAATTTCTCATTTTTTGAATTAGTGGTGGGTGTAGCGTAAGGCGTTGCTGGATGCTGTTCCCGGATCTTTAGGGAGGAGCTCCGGAGCACCCCGTAACTTTTTCACACCTGAATAACTAATTGATTTGTAATTCACCGTATTTTGATTTAAACTTTTTTGTAAACTAAATGTTTTAAAAATATGTTAAGAAAATAAAACTATAACACTGTAGTTTAAACAATAATAGCACATAAAGAGGTTTTGTTTTGGGTGGATACAATTTTGGTTTAAACACATATCTTCACAAAAAATACTTAGTAGTAGGCTAAGCTGCCTCTGGCTAAAGTGAGTATTTACGTACCCGCAACAACACTCTGTTTATTACGCAGCAAATTTCTGCACATAGTTTGTTCGAAAGAAACAAATTTTGGTCAGTTTATTATTTTTTGTATACCTTCCTGCTTAAACTTGATGCACAATATGATTATGGTCTTACAAATAACGAATAGTATAGTAATCATAGGTGTTTTTGGGGGGGGGGGAAGCGGGGTGCACCCCCCCTAGAGCCAAAAATTTGGACCCCCCCCTAGAAAAAATTCAGGGCCCCCCCTCCCCCCAAAGCTCGAGAGCGGTCCGGCCTGACTCCCCCTAGCGAGGCTGACCCCCCTCCCCCCCTCACGACAAATTTGGAAGAATATTTTTTTAATTACTGTCAAAAACACTGGTTTTTAGTTTAAAACAGTGTTTAAATACACTTTTTAGGCCTAAATAGGCTGTTTTAATTCATAAAATTCAATATTAGACCTAAAAGCACTTAAATTAATGAGTTAAAAAAAATTTGCTGAAAAATTCGACCCCCCTGACCCCCCCTAAATTTGAAATCTCACCCGGGGTCGACTCCCCCTAAAAAGCCAGGGAGGTTCGGACCCGCTGGACCCCCCTAAAAAATTTTAACCTTCCACCCGGGGGTGGACCCCCCCTTGCGGACCCGACCAAAAACACCTATGATAGTAATTTATGCGAATCATTGAGACATAATTTTTGAGAATGGTGAATTTTTGCGTCACACTTTACACTACTTTTTATTAAAAAGTGTTTTTCTTAATCCTTTTTTTTCACATTGTGTACGAAGAAATTAATATATAATTATATAATTTTCAATTCGAATATCAAAATACAAAAAAGAGTATTAAATTATCTTGACGCAAAATTTCTATCATCAACCAAGCAAACAGGAAACCAAATGAAATTGACAGTTCTAAACAAGGTCAAAGATAATATCAAGCAGTATTGTATATAAAGAATGTGACAGTTAAAATAAGGCGCGAACGCGAACAGTATCAAAGATAACTAATCATGTTCAGATATTTACCAATAATAAACCTAGTAGACTTTTAATTTAATCTAATTAAATAAAAATACAATAAGCTAATTAAGCACTCATAATAATTGGATAATACACTTGTGAGCTTATATTAAGCTTGTGAGTTTATAATTAATTAAGCTTATGTTTTGACTAAATTCTCCACAAACCAAATTAAGTTTAAAGAAAAACTAAAAACACACAAAAAATCTCTTCGTACCTACAACATAAAAAATATGCCTCTTAGCTTTTTCTCAGCTAGGTATTGACAGTCGTTTGGAGGCAAAACATACCGCTACACAACTTCCTGTCAGCTATTCGAGTGTCTTTACTTATGCGCGGATTAGCCAGCTTCTTTTTTTAACGTTTTCCACCTGACACGGGACAAAAACTGAAGGACTTCAATTTCAAACGGCTTACAAATGCTAAAGGGGTGTCCCAAAAAACAAATTAAAACAACGCTTATGTTAATAAATCAAAGAGTTAAGCTGACATGATAAAAAATTCTAAAAATTAAAAATGTATAAATTACCTTGGTTTAATTGAGAACAGTAAAAATTAATATGGCTTTGTTTTTGTATGACTTGTCATGTCAATACTAAATACATTAGATTAATCAATACTTTTTTTACCAATTTATGATCTTTTTTATCTATTTCTAAAAAATTGTTAACTTTACAAGGGTTAAATATAATTTTTTTTTTCATTTATCATCCTTTTTATAGAGTAGTTTTTATATAAAGCCACTAATTAATAATGTTTACCACTAAGTATTTGAATTCGTGCCTACAATATGTTATTAAAATGTTAAAAGTGTAGGTAATATATTTATATAAAGCAAGTTTATTTTATATTTTATATATTTATACAAAGCCAGGTGGTTGTGCAAAAAAAGAAGTGGCAACTTCCTCCTTTTCTTTTTTTGTAACCGGCGCAGATAAAATATTGCGGGTTTCCTCCTTTCCTCCTCTCCCAGTAAAAATATAATTTTTTTTTGTTTCACTCTTTTTAACGTCCACAAAAATACTTAACCAAAAAAGTTTGTTTTCGTTGCAATATTTCCTTCAGAAATTATATGTCTTGTTTAGAAGCTTTGTTCCTTGAATCTTTAGAATTAAGACAAATTAAAGCCGATTTGTGCATGGTGTATATAATATTGTTCGTAGAAAAATAGATCTTGATTTTAATCAATTTTTCAATTTGAAAACGTTACAATATAATATAATCAAAAATTAGTTACGGAGGAAAAGTACAAAATAGATTGTAGAAAGTTTAGCTTCTCTATTAATATTTGGAATAATATATCTATTAATGTAGTAAACTGTAGTAACTCTTTTTTTAATTTTAAAAAACTATTAATTGAATTTAAGTATTTATTGTAATGTTTATCTTTAGATTGGCAGTATTTACTTTGTATGTGCTACTCTACATCCTTTTACTTGCCTTTTTTGTCATTTTATTTATATTCTTTTGACGAAATAAACTGTTTTAATTCTAATTTTAACCTTTAAGGTTTATAACTTTTGACTTTGAGTACTTCATTGTTTTTTTAAGAAAAAAGTAGTTTTATATGCATTTCTGCAAGGCCTAAATTAGTGGCATGACCGGCGGGGGGGGGGGCGCGGGGGGGGGCGGCCGCCCCCCCCCCCGAAATCCGGCGAAGCCGGATTTTTTCGTAAGGGGGGACCCTTACGTTTTTTGAATTTTGGGAGAGAAAATTTTTTTTCTTAAATATTAATACAGAAACTTTCCTGATGCCTTCCAAAAGCATATTAATAGTCAAAAAACCAAATTTTCCCCGCTTCACGGGTAGTTTAAATTGACAATTTATCTCAGTTTTCCAATTTTAAATCGATTTTGCCGCTCAATAGTTAAGGCATACATTTTAAATAAAACTACTATCAACACTATTAACCTTTTATTAACGTTTTAAACACGTGTTTTAAATGGATAAGAATAAAAAAATCTTAAATTTTGTTTTAATTATCATCTGAAATTAAAATTTTTAGTGAATTTTAGCGCCTTAAATTAAAAATTTTCTCCCCCGGGGGGCATTCTGCCCCCCGGAGCCCCCTGACAAGGGGCTCTGCCCCTTGACTCCGCTGGGGGGCTGCCGCCCCCCAGACCATACATGGGCACGGGGGGTTGGGGGGTGTTAACCCCCCCAAATTCTGAGAAGGGGGGTTGGGGGGTGTTAACCCCCCCAAATTCTGAGAAGGGGGGTTTAACCCCCCCACTCAGAAGTGGGGGGGGGGAGAAAAGGTTAACCCCCCCCCCATTTTGGAAAAATGAAGAAAAAAAATGTCTTTAAAATGACTTCTAACTACCTCCAAACTTAAGTTTTGAGGTCAAAATGAATGTTTTAAGCAATAAAAAGCTCAAAAATGCTATAAAAAGGGCTTTTTGACCTAAAATTAGCATTTTTTACCTATTTTTTCTTCAAAATCGAAAAACGATATGGGTAAAATGCACTCCAGAAAAAAAACGATATGGGTATTTTGCGTTTCTCGGATTTTAACCCCCCCCCTAATTTGGGGTTTAACCCCCCCCCACTCCGGACCAACTTGCCCATGTATGCCCCAGACCCCCCATTTCTGTGGAGCTGCCGCCCCCAGATCCCCCTCAGGGTTAGTATGTACCCCCCCAGGCCGCCCCCCTCCCGAAATGAAATCCTGGGCACGCCACTGGCCTAAATAACCTATTTCCGTTTTATAAAATCCATTATTAGGCAGGCCTAAAAAAAGATTTATATAACACAAATTAGGGTTACGGATGTGCATGTGTTCGGATGTCATTTTTTGACATCCGCCAAGGCGGATGCGGATTTTTGGAAACAGAAATCCGCGTATACGGATGTCTAGGAAATGGATTTTTACTGTACGTTTTTAGTACTGGAATTCATTTTATCCATATCGTTTTTTAATTTTAGAAGAAAAAAAAACAAGTAGAAAAACGCTGATTTCAGCTAAAAAGCTTTTTTATTGCATTTTTGAGCTTTTTTGGCTAAACAACTCATTTAGACATAAAAACTTTGGCTTAGAAAAGGTTAGAAATTTATAAAAAATGGGTATTAGCTAATTTAAGAACTAAAAACGTAAAATATACACATTCGCGAATGTGAGTTTACAAATCCACGGATGCGGATGTCAAAAATAGTGCAGATGTCTGCAGATGTTGGACACATCCCTAAATAGGACCCCCTCTTTGATCTCATAGATAAAAATCGGAGCTGGTAACCTTTCCCCCCACTTCTGAGAGGGGAAATAAACGCCCCTTTCCCAGATTTTGGGGGGGTTAACCGGTAACCCTCCCACTCTGTCAAAATGAGTGTTTTAAACAATAAAAATTCCAAAAAGCAATAAAAATGGCTTTTGGTCTGAAATTAGCGTTTTTCAGACCTGTGCACGGTCTGGAAATGCCCCCCCCGTTTTATTGGAGGATTTGCCCCCCCCCGTTTTATTGCCCCCCCGCCAAAAAATGAAAAAGTACCCTAAAAATATGACGCCATTTTTGACCTATGATGACGCCATCATCGCGAATTTTTTGCAGTTTTTAGCCTATTTCAATGTATTTTAAGCCATTTTAGACCTATTTTTACCTTATTTCCGCTTTTTTTGTCCCTTTTTTCCCTTTTCCCTTCTTTTTTTCTCTTTTTTTCTCCTTTTTTCTCTTTTTTTCTTTCTCCCCTGCTTGCCCCCCCCGTTTTATTGCCACCTCATTTCAAAAAAGTTGCCCCCCCGTGCCCCCCGTTTTGGAATTGCCCCCCCCCCCGTTTTAACCCCCGGGGGGGGGGGGCAGTGCACACGTCTGGCGTTTTTTAACCTATTTTTCCCTCAAAATCGAAAAATTATATGGGTAAAATGCACTCCAGAAAAAAAAACGATACGGATAAAATGCGTTTCTCGGATTTCACTCCCCCGACCCCCTTAAATCCGAGTTTAACTAACCCCCCACTCCGGACCAACTTGTCCATGTATGTTTAAATTCCCCTTTCACTACGGACTGGGAAGAAAGAAAGGCTAATGTCACAGATCTGTGTATATACAAATGTTAACTAAATGCTGCTAAACGCAATAATTTTGTTTCTGCGCAACATACAAATAATACGAACGATTTTATATATTATAATATTATCAGTGGTCATGGCGATGACGCCAGTGGTGGGCAGTTTCCCGAATTTTAGAAAGTACCCCCCAGAAACTCCTAGAACTTAAGTATATAAGTACTGGGTGGACCCCTCAAATTTATATGTAAGCGCGTGTCTGGGGTACCCCAAAAATTTTAGGGGGGGGGCAGTAGCGTGCCCGGGGGGGGGGTGGCCGTGGGGGCGGCCGTCCCCCCCTGAAAACCGGCGAAGCCGGAGTTTTTCGTAAGCGAGAGAAAATTACGTTTTTTTAAATTTTGGGAGAGAAAAAATTCTTTAATATTAATACAAAAATTTTCATGATGCCTCCCAAAAGCATATTAATAGCCAAAAAAACCAAAATTTCCCCGCTACGCGGGTAGTTTAAATTGATAATTTATCTTAGTTTTTCGATTTCAAATCGATTATATCCCGTTCAGTAGTTGAGACATACATGTTTAATAAAACTACTAAAACACTATTATCCTTTTATTAATGTTTTAAACATATGTTTTAAATGTATAGGTATAAAAAAACATTAAATTTTGTGAAATTAAATCCTGAGCACGCCATTGGGGGGGGGGGGGGGGGGGTTTCGGTCGTTTTAAAAATTACTTGGGTGAAGTAAACGTATAACACCCTGCTTGCGCTTGTTTAAACACGACAAGGAGAAAGTTTCGTCTGTTCGACAACCGGCCATGGCTTCTTTTTGTTCATAAGGTACCTTCTTAGTTATAAAAACTGATACATCACGCATGCAGACTAAATATAAGTGTTGGACATTTTTCTATTATTATGATTTTGGTAGCAAGTCATACCATCGCTATTGATCGAATAATTGACTGGAATAATTGTGATGTGGGCGGTGAAGACCTCTTTATTGCATTACATTTTTTATGGAAACATTCAGTTAATTCATTCAGCTTATTCCTAATGTAACGAACCCTTCATTTACCAGTACCTGTACCAGTAAACTTTTTACTACTTAACACAAAAGAGGTCAAAGTAGATGGCGCAAGCATTAGGCAAGCTTCTTGAAAATAACTTTCTTTAAACCCAAATAAAAGTAAAAGGGTGTCAAGAGTTGACCTAAGAAAATCAAGATTACGTAAGCAATTCGCTTTGCTGAAGTGTTAGCATCCGTTTAGATATAAAAGAGCTACCAATTAATTCAGAATTTCTTAAATATACACTTGTAGTGTAGAATTAAAGAAGTCCTAATATATATTTATATTATTGATGTTCCTCGGAGCTCCGGAGCTTTGGAGCGGAGCTCCGCTTTTAGGAGCTCCAGAGAAACCGCCGGAGCTTCGGAGTTCTGCCCTATTTTTGTACTAATTTGATAAATAATTAAAGAGTGATGCTATAGTTTATTTTGTCAAAATTTTTTTGGTAAATTAAGTTGTTTTTTTTTAAATTTGTTTAAAACACCAGAAATAGTCTTAAAAATGCTAATAGAGTAACTATAAATGTATTTAAAACTTAAATCAGCTTAAAATCGCTCATTTAAGGGGCGGAGCTCCGGAGCATGATATTGGACGATAGGAACATCACTAATTTATATCTTATTGTATAATTAATTCTAATGTATACGTATTTCAAAAGTTGGATGCATGGAAACTTAATTTAAGGATAAAAATTTTTATAATTCATTTATACCATTTATTACAGCTAGACTAATAACAAAGCAATTGCAAATTATAAAAAAATAAATAAAACAAATGTGAACATAATGAACAAAAACACAATATATTTCCTTTAAAAATTTCGTTCGCTAATTAAATAAAAAAACATTTCAAACACAATTTATTTTGCAGAAATTTGCAAATAATGATGATAATATTAGTAAAGTATTGCAATAACTAAATTTTCAACTTATTTTCTTACATATTTTCTTCAACCCATATATAGTTCAGTGTCTTCCTTCTAACGTAAAACTTCATTTAGGTGTGTTTTAACATTTTTTTTTAAAAGCTTCTGATTTTTTATATAAGCAAGCAAGCAAAAAAATAATAAAAAATTAATAAATAGAAATATCACTTATTTATATTACAGTAAAATTTGAATAGAAATTTGAGTTTTTTTTTTTTGAGTGTGATAGATTATTAAGCATTATTATTATGTTTTTTACACGTAAAAATTCTGTTACTGACAAACACTATAATTATCGAAATTAAATTGAACCTTAAACGGTTTTAATTTAATCAACAAAACAAATTTATTTTATTGTGAACTAAAAAAATACATAAAGCTGACAAACACTGATTGTAAAACATTTTATTTTAACAGTTTCTGTAAAAATTTATATTTATTCGTAATTCGTTTTCGTCAAAACAAAACAAGAATGTTACGAAGAAACATATTCGTACATTTGCTTTAAAATATTAAAGGACTCATGTAATAAAATTAAAATTATATATATTAAATATTAATATATATAATAATTAATATTTGTGCAAGCAATATTATTTTGTCTCTTTTAGCAGTATAAATTCTAAAAAAACTTATATGCTATCATATTATACCTGGAAAACCATGATCTGAGGAAAAAAGGGCGATTGATTACTTTCAGTAACCGACCAAACTGCAGATCAGACCCCTAGAGTTTTTAGAAGCGCGAGGGAAAAGGTCGACCACGGTCCAGCAAGGTTGAACTCGGAGCTCAGAGGTCGGAGGTCGGTCGGTCGAACTCGGAGGTCTTCATCATAACAAAAGCAGTTTTAAACTTAAAAACTGTTAGGAGGAATATATTTTATTGACCAAAATGCGTCATTTGTAAAAACTGTACATTATTAACAAACTAGGAGCTATTTTAACTAATTACTTGAGTTTGTGAAACTGTGTTATGTAGTATATAAATTTAGCAAAAATCGGCTCGAATGGGGAGGAGGTTCTTTGGGAAATCTAGAGGTGGTAGAGAAAAATATTGCGGAAGGCGTTCTTAGATGTTTTCTCGGGATTAAAAATTTTCTCCCGTTTTTATGTTTATTTATCGACCACTGTTCATTTTTTAATATATTTTAAAAAAATAATAATGTAGTTTCAGTTTAAAATTATATTGTTGTAGTTCAGCAAAGTGGTAAAACAAAATATTTGATTTAAATACTGCTAAAATACGCCCTATATGAAAAATGTCAAAAAACTTTTGATCGTAAGCACCGAAATAAATATGTATATTTTAAAAAAAATCTATTCTAAAAAAATAAAGAAATAACACAAAATATTAAGAACAAAATTAAGCAGAAATTACAACATAAAAATTATTATTGATCAATTATGTACAAGAATATGAATATGTCTATAAATGATCGTATGACACTCCAATTCAATTAAGCCAACAGTTAAGTTTATTAAGTTTTTTCTCAAAAGAAATTTTAGTTTCAAAGTCAAAATTTTAAAGATTTGTAGTTGTAGTGAAAATTGAAACAATTTTTGTTTAAAAACACAGTGAAATAAAACTAAATATTTTGCATATATTTGATAGAAAGAAATAATATATTGCTGATAAACAACAATGATTTTAATTAAATTATAAAGAAAGAAAATAATAGGTTTTTTAACAGTATTATATAACAGATATAAATTTGGTCCCGGCCCGGCTTAGCGTATAAAACCATATCGATCATTTGAAATTTTAATTTTATTTCAAGTTCAGTTTTTTGCTTGTTTGATTTTTTAGCAAGGCGAGGAGTGGTACTGTATGTAAGCTTAAACCATATCCTAACTCTGCTTATGGTGCATTTAAACATGGGTTCAACGTTTCCTGGCATAGTTTACTTTTATTTATTCCCAGTGCCACATTCTCCTTTACCCACCTTCATTCTATTCATATTCTTGCTCGTTAACGATTGGACGAGAGTGCGCAATACAGGACCGACACAACGCTGAGAAAGCACAAAAACAGACAATAAACCAACAGGAAATAAGCGGAAGAAGAAGCCGTCGGCACCCAATAATGCTGGATCTTCCTAGACAACGCTGACGCCATTTTACCGGAAGTGTCGGCTCTGGCTTCCGCCTCCGCTTCAGTCCGACCGCACGCTGCTTTTTTATCGCCGGGGATGAAGCCAGTGGTGCGTGCGGTCGACAGCGACAAATGAAGCCGGGGCTCCAGCCCAGGTGTCAGCGCTGTCAAACTGGACACGGAACAGGAGGACTCGGGTCGGTTGGAGACGAAAATGTAGGAACTATCCGCTGTGGCGGTGGTGGTGGCCAGGTTTTCTTTCACACCGATGCTATATCCGTGGGAAATCAAAGAGTTTTGCCAGCTGACGGATATGTCCTACAGACAAATAAAAGCAAAATTATAAAAAAAAAACAAAAAAAAACATAAAAAACAACAAAAATATTATATTTTTAGCATAAATTTAAAATTTTTTGTGAAACTAAATTAAAAATAACTAAAAGATTGTATTTTTGTAACAAAAAAAAACAAATGCTTTAAAATTTGTTTAAACAATAAATGGACTTACATTAACTGATATATTTTTAAAACACAACAAAAACACACAAGTGCAAATCTACATAATATACAAAACAAACAAAATAAATTCAACGTGAAACAAAAATGTTAAAACAGAAATAATGGGTTACAAGCAGAGCAGTAATTAATTAGCTTTTTCTTCATAACTTTAGGGATATTAACGCAACTTAAATCTCAAATCTATTTTAAATGAAATTGCTGTTTGTGTTAGCTGCAAATTACCTTTAAAACAGCGGCGCCACGTTTTAATACTGCATTAAAAGCTTCACACTATTTAGTAAACTTTTAATAAAGCATTAGTGAGCTAAGCTAAAAATACGCCAATTAAGTATTTTATATTAATACAGAAAATTTAAATAATCATCATTAGGTAAGCTTTTTATAACCGTTCATTTCTGATGTGAAACATCACGCAAGGATTAAAATCAAATTTCAAGTGCATTAATCAACAACATGCAACTATATAAAAAACACACAAAAAATGAAAGCATATTACATACAAATTATACATGTTGCATAAAAAAACTTCAAACTATCTAAGTTTAAAAGTATATTAAAAATACATACAATACAAAGCATTTATATAAGATTTTGTAAAAGATAAAAAAAGGCTAGGAAACGATACGCTTAACATAAATCAATTTACGAATATAAGCTACGCTAAAAGCTATAAAAATATAGCATTTTCATCATTTCTACGATTAAAAAAGATGTTATCAATCAAGCTATCATGAATCATTTCATGTTTAAAGTCACTATTTTTTTCTTTAGATTTTTTTTAAAATACGGAAAATATTTTTTTAAACCTTCCTTATCGTGATTTAAAACAACATGATGGAAATGAAAAAGAAAAACATACAATATGTCAGACAACATAAAAGTCGTTGTTTCTGTAGCAAAAGAAAAACTTAGGTTCAAATTCGATACAAACAGGGACGAATTTAGAATTTCGGAAAACGGGATTGCAGCCGGTAAAAATTTTGAGAGGATTGTTGTATATGGTTGCAAAAAGAGATCAGGTAATAAGGTATCAGGTATGTATATGTAAATTGTTTAAAAGCGAGAAAATTTATACATTTTTAAAACATAAAACCTGAAAATCTTCAGAAAAACAACAAACTTTAACTGAAGCTGGTAATTTTATACACACCACAAACAATTCTAAAATTATAGTTAGGGATGTGCTCGGATGTCAGTCATTTTTTGACATCCGCGGATGCGGATGCCGATTTTTGGAAACAAAAATCCGCGGATGCAAATGCGGATGTCCATTAAATACATTCTTACTGTGACGACCCATAGTAGAAGCAAAAATAACCAAGCGCTGAAAAATTTAGACAACCAAATTTATTGCAAAATTTGGCCGATACAGGAATTAAACCCGTAACCTCCAAAGTCGACTCTGGCGTGCTATCCATTACACCATAGGTCGGACAATGAAAATGGGAAAGATAATCGCCTTTTATTAACGCTTTTACTTTGAGTTTTCACTGAAAGGACACATACGATACGCGGTATGTGTCATATTACCATACTCTTTTTTAGTTCTGCAGTGCATTTTATCCTTATCGTTTTTCGATTTTGAAGGAAAAAAAAAAACAAGTAAAAGTGCTATTTTATGTAAAAAAAAAGTTTTTATTGCATTTTTGAGCTTTTTATGGCTAAAACACTTATTTAGACCTCAAAACTTGGCTTAAAGAGAAGAGGCTTAAATCTATAAATGATTAGGTATTAACTTACTTTAGAATTAGAAATAAGCAAAATCTTAGATCCGCGCATGTGAGATCACAAATCCGCGGATGCGGATGTCAAAAAATAGTGCGGATGTCCGCGGATGCAGATGTTGGCCACACCCCTAATTATAGTATTTCAGACAGTCATCAGATAACTCAATACCTGGAAAAGGGAAGAACTTTAAAAAATAGCAATCAAGAAACTACGATCGCAAAGGTGCAAATTCCCTTGAAATGGAAATCAAATTAAAAAAAATGAAAAGCCAAAAATCATACTGGAATATTGAAAAATATATATATAATGCACTGCAGTAAAATATTGCACTAGTCGAATCAAGTTTAATTTACTGCAAACCAGTACAATTAATTCAATGCATAGAAATCAACCTCATCTTTTGTCCCTGTACCTTCGTTCAGTTACGTATACTGGACGATGCATATTTGCAACTTCCCAATATTTGGTGCATTAAAATTTAGTAAAACATTATCATCATCAGTAAAACCGGAAGAAGCAAAATAATTACCAAAAAGTTCAACTTTTTTAAACTTTTTAGTTACAAAAGTCCCATCGTCTCTTTTAATTGACGGGATAGTTTGTTTTGCTTTAATTTTACTATGAAAAAATTTATAAAAATTGTTTAAACCCCCTGAATTTAAAAATTTTTGTTTCTTTATTAGTATTAAAATCTCTAACTTTATTTTTGTATACTTTGCAAATTTTTTTCTACTCTGATCTTGATTTTTCATCAATATTACGCTTATGCCAAAGATTTTTCTTTTGATTTTGTAGTTCTCTTATATGTATTGGATATTGTACAATTTTTTTGTTCTTGTTTGTAAATATTATTTTTCCAGCGACATGTCTACTGATTCCTAACAACAAAATATCCTTGAATCTCTGCCAAGCATTTTCTACTGTGTCACATTTCTCAAATAAAATTTTCCAGTTCATTCTAGATAAGTACAAACTTAGCATATCATAATCTGCTTTTAAGAAATCAGGTATGTAGTTTTGAATTTATTCTTAGGACTGTAAATTATTTTAAGATTAATTTCAGATACATGTAGTGTCATGGTTTAGATGTGAAGAATTGGGTGCAACAAATTATTAAAAATTTATTATTAAAAATTTCTCTATCGTTTGTGAACAAAAGATCCAGATAATTATTCTCGCGAGTTGTTTGTAAAACAAGCAGGTACATACCTAGCTCAATAAGAATCTCAAACCAATTATTTTTATTTTGAGTGTTTGAAGTGTTTTTATTTGTCCAATTTTATTTATCCAATCTACCTCTGGCGATTGAAATCAGTTAAAACAATAGTTCCTACAAAGTTTTCTGTTAAATTCATAATTAGCTCAAATATTAGATCGTCTTTTTCTTTGCTAGTACTAGGTTCTCTATAAATACAAATAAATCTCAGTTTAGATGACTTCTGTAGAAAAATGTCGATCGCTACTAGTTCTATTGTATCATACTTTTCTTTTATTTCAACTTCAACTACTCTAAAAATATTTTTAATTACTAGAACTATTGTTGATGTCTTCGCTGCTGCTGTTGATCCCTATGCCAAACATAAAATTTTCTATTTTTGATGATCATTGCGTTAGAGGTTGTTCAAGTGAGCCATGTTTCACAAATAAAGCAGATATCAACAGCACCATAGATAAGACGATTTCCTGAAATCAGAACATCAAGCTCGTCTAAAGAATTAGCAAGGCTTTTTGCATTCATACAGAAAATTTTTATGCTCGCTATAAGCTTTAGTTTACTATAATGGTAATTAAGTCACAAAATATCCTATTTTGAAATTTTTAGGGGAGCCTTGAAAGTGATGTCGAACAAAAAGGGATGACCATCAGCAGAATACCGAAATGAAACCTTTTTGTTCTGATTTCTTAGCTCCTGAAGTTTGCCAAGCAACTCTTTTTGACAGACTTTTTGTTACTCAATCAGAGACGGCCTTACATAAACTTTGTCAGATCTGGTGGAATCCTTTAGGCGACCGCCTGAATGAACTAACTTATTACAAATATGTTTATTGATTAACCTAATTTTCAGCAGCCTGGGGCGGTCACTAGCTCATCCAATACAAAATATTTCAATTGGGTGGATAACTTCACTTGAATCACTACTATCAAGAGTTTGTAATAACTCAGCCACGTTTTCTATTTCTTTTTCCCTGTTATCATTCTTAGGAAGGATAGAAACAACCAGCATTGTCTCATGGTCTTTTAGGACCTCCATGCGCTTGAAATAACTGTCCATCATAAGTAGCAAACAATTGAAGACCTTTTCGCACACCGTAGACACCAGCTCTACATCAACACCAGAAGCCCGTGCCTCCTCCATCTGGGCAAGCCTCTCCTCCACATCCATCAACTTCTGCTGCGGAACCGCATTATCTGCTTCTGGCGATTTGATCTTCTCTCTTACTTATTCTGGTTGAACTCACTTTAATGTAGTAATTAATTAAATTAGTTAATTTAACGTAACTTTGAAGTTTACCCCATTTAAATTATAATTGCTTTTAATAAATTCAAGCTTTTAAATTTAGTTCCATAATTTAGTTGTCTGTCGGAAACTTAACTCATTCCACCGATTGCCTTTTCCTCAGTTACATAAGTAAAATCTTCTTATTACCCCAGTGAAAGCTTGGTAATACTCTGGTGAAACCTTTTTTCATGGTGAAGGTATCAAGTTCTAACCATTGTGATACATAATTTTACTGACATAAGCTTTACCTACTACTTAGGTTGAAGTTAGGTCATACATTGTTTTTTGCGCGTGATTAGTCTTAGTGCCCAGCAAGCAAGCAAATTGAAATCGTTAAAACTGTACGATAGCAATGATTTTATTTACAGTATTAGAGTGGTTTAGGTATGACCTACATATAAAAAATGTGATAACTACGTACTATAATGGTTAGACGTAGATACTACTATCGTGAAACAGAAGTTTTATTGCAGTAATATGAAGCTTTCACAGTTGTAACCGGAAAAAAGGCAGTCACGGGAACAGGTTAATTCTAATTGATATCGAAGAGTTGCAATGAAAAGATTACTAAACAAAAATTTTAAAATTTAAATACATTATTTTAACAATTTTGTTAAAAAACCGATTAATTGGATAAATAATTTTTAAACTAAGGTATATAATCTTGAATATTAAAACCTTTTTTCTTAAAGTTTTAATCTTTATTAATAATAGTTTCATACACTCCAACTCGTTAATATGAGCCAGGTTAAAATTGCGAATGAAATATAATTAAAAAACAGCCTGCATTATGAAAAAAGTTTTATTTTTAAAATATTGAACCGTAATAATGATACGGTTGGTTTTCTAAAATATGTTTTAAACAGAAAACTTCAATAACACACATCATTGATTCTGCTATATATACACACCGTATAAACGTCACTGGACCACTATTATTTATTTGCTAAATGCATAACCGTTTTCCTATCACATTAGTAAAATTACCAATACCAAAATATATTTATTTAATAATTTTTTAAGGGCTAAAAATAAATTTCAATTTTTCATGGTCCAAAATGTTACTAAATTTTACTCACTATTAAATGGCTAAAATTGATTTGATGAAACTTTCTAAACATTTTAATTAAAGCTTTGATGAAGCTACAATTTACCTAATGCTGTCGAATGTTAATTCTTTATAATTCCTTCCTAATTCTAGGAAAAAAATTGAAGCATAAGGGGCTTTCGGCGGTTTGACTAGATGCTCTTCTGGAACTTTCAAGTGGACTTCCCAACCTGCACGTATTCCTGGCCAGGATTGCTTTGCACTGTGGAGAACATAGCAATAACCACCGATCAGCAAAGAGCGCTTAGCTTTTTTGCATGTCTTGCCTTTATAGTAAGTCCCTCCAAATATTTCGTGCCAATAAAAAGCTTGACTAATAACATCTTCACATGAAAATGCGTATTTAAAAATCAAGTCTTGAGTGACACTGATGTCTAAAATTCAGCTTGATAAAAATATTTTAATTTCCACAAATTAAATAAAGAATCTATACTTGTTGAATTTACTACCTATACACAATTTTGCTTTTTTGCCTTTTTTGTGCGTATGAAAACCCAAATTATAGAGAGCACAAAAATCCTAGAAATACAAACATTTTGTTAATTGTAAACTCAAAATTAAATTCAAAGGATTCTAGAATTAGTCCAATTAAAAACTGCAATAGTTCCTACACAAATAATATACAAAACAATGTGATATTTTTAATTAATATTTTTGTTCCCTAACAAATACACTCGTTTTTAACTGGGACAAACAAACCCGTCTTTGACTAAGTAATTCTGCGCATTTAGATATTTTCAATAACCAGTCATAATTCTCACAAAAGCATTAAACTACCATTTTCCTTGTGGCATTGTGACAATTCGAAAATTTTCTTTTTTTAATAATTTAAAATTACTTGATAAATGTAATCTGTGACTATGACTTTTAATATAATTTGGCTGTACGTTAGTAATAATTTTGTATTGTATTACAGTTGTCTTATTATAATTATGTGCTCAATTTCCAACTGTTTTGTCATGCATTTTCTTTGTATTTTATGTTTGTTTTAAATAACGATACTTTAACTAATAAATCTTATCTATGTTATCTTAAATATACGCAAACGATTCCACAGTGTAGTTTTTCATCATGTAAAAAAATTTACTGGGACATGTGAAAAAATCTACGGTTTGTGGAATAATTTACATCAGAATTTTTCTATTTAATTCTGTAAATTATTCCTGCACACTGTATGCACTTGTGTCTTTATTCTTGCACACAAAACAAAACACTGTGGACGTAAAATATTTTAATGAGGTTTTCTTAGGTAATTTTGTCAAATATTTTAGGTTTTTGTTGCATCTCAGGTATAAATTATTCCAAATGTAAAAACGTAGAATATTTTAAAAAAATTAAATTATTTGTTAGTATTATGTAAAAAAAATTAATCTAGGATTTTCTTTCACAAATTTTTATTTCTACATAATGAAAAATCTACAGGTGGATTGCTCAACATATAATTAATTAGAAATTTTATTTAATACAGTCGGACATTTTCTAACTTTACGGAATTTTTGCTAAGGCTTTAAAAGAATGAATTGAGTCAAATATTACTTTGACTTGGGTAAGTGGCAAAGCGTTCCCATAGTGAAGGAAAAGTTAATAGTTCAAGCCCAAGCCTTAAATTTATGATTAATTTTAAAAAATATAAATATCTTAAAACAAAGGCCTACATATTAAAAATACAAAATTAATTTATTTTTTCTCCAAACTGTTTGCTATCTAAAAATTAAAAATACATCCATTAGGTTTGTTGTAAAAACGCACGCTACACAGTTAAACCACAGAAGCTCACATATTTTGTATTCCACAGTTTTAATTTTCTATACAGTTTAAAATTAAATACGTGCGACTTTCTATGCATGGAAGATTTTATCTTTTAAAAAAACATTGATTTTAAAATGTATTGATTGCATCAGTTTGTTTCTTTTACTTATAGCAAAGTACGCAAGCTGGAATTACTAGGCACTACTGGTGCAACCGTATTCTACACATAACAGTACTATAGATAAATAAACATTATCACAATAAAGCTTGTCTCTAGCATGACCTAATATCAGGGTTTTTAGTGCCTAAAACATACAATCTGTCATTGCGCCAAACCGTTATGCTAACTATCAACCTATTAGAGAACATAATGGTGCAGTGATAATCTTGTATAAAAATTGTCAGTTACAATTGTAACATTTTTCTAAAGAAAAAATACAGAATGTTTTGGTACCGTTCTTACTTTCGAGAATTTTGAAAGCTTTATATTAAAAAAAAACACGCGTAGCTGGTCTCAGCCTGGTGGTTTTTATAAAGAATAACGACGGTAATTTGAATGTACAGAAAGGTCTCAAAGAATATTTTGCATGTAAATGGAGAAGGGATAAAAACGGACGCCAAATATACTCAGAAATTTCTCATGAGATACAATTTTTGAACAAAAAATATGAAATAGAAATTGTAATATACCACAGAATCATGCCCTATAAAATAAACGGAAAAAATAATTAAAGAGTTTATTAATAACAAGTACATCTCCTTCCAAATTAACTTCCTCATTTTACTGCTCAAAATATTTTTTTTATAATTTAACGTATTTTGTTAATTATTAATGGTAAAATGTAGGAGTTATATCAGGAAAAGACCTATACGTTTTATTAATGGATTTATGAATTAATATTCAGTTTACTCTACGTTGTAATTATTTTTTTAATTAATTTTCCTATCCCTTTCATATTTTTTTTGTTCAAAAATTGTTTTTGTAAAAATTTTTGGGGTATTTTTAATGTACGGTTTTTTCTTTTCTTGTTAATAATATCGTTCTAAAAAAATCATTTTTGAGACTTTTATGTACATTTGGAATACAGTCGTAACTCTTCATTATTTAAGCTTTAAACAAACCGTTTTGATTTAGTCGTCGTCATTTGTCAACCGGTTAAAACTTTAAGGATATTACTTGAAGTTGGTGAGTTCAATTGAGGATGTCCATCTTGTCTGGAAATTATATCAGAAATCACATCTATATCGGTCTCTTCAAATCCATCTTGTCTCATTTTATCCCATTTCAACCCTCCCATGTAACACACCGAAATTGTAAAAGGGTAGGTATTTGGGTGGCCCTGTTTTTTAGATTCAGGAAGTTTTATTCTTGGCTTTGCCAGTTTAATTGTGTCAATGGTACATTTTTGTTCAGCCAGGGAACTGTTTTATAATAGTTTCAAATATGTCCTTTTTTAGTACAAGGCTACTTTTTTGTAAACATTTACAAAAAATTAAAATGGATAAAACTATGTTTAAAACTCTTAAAAAAACAAAAAAGTTTTATTTTTTTCATAGGATTTTATTTTTTGTAGATATTTAAAAAATCAAATGTTATTAAATCCTAACATTTATGAAACGATGCATAGCCGTGTAAAATAAAATTATCCAGGCTTCTGTTTAGAACTCAGTTTTACGTCTGATTATCTAGAACGTATGGGTGTTTATTTTACACGCTTTGATTTGTTGTTGGCTGACAGAAAAAAAAGCAAAGATGGGACTAAAATAAAATATTGTAAATGAAGGACAAGTATAGTTTGACCTGCCACATGTAGAATAGAATATAATAGAATAGTTTACTGTCAGTAATTTTTAGTAAGCATTGGTTAGTAGGTAAAAAAAACTACATAGGAATTACTAAACAGCGGGCAGGTAAAGGTAAGGAAAAAATTACACTAAAATACCTCCCTAAACATACACACGACTTACAAATATAAAAATTACAAAGTTGTTAGAAAATTAAAAACAGAACAAAGTATGTTTCTCCCCTTTTACAAAAAAATAACGCACTGCCACATCAGGAAGTTCTTGAATAGAGGTCATAACAGTTTCCATTGAAACCGACGTGGGACTGTTAAGGAACTGTTGGTACTCCTGTACAACACAAAATACCATCATGGAAAATGAAGCTCCAATAAGGCTGGCCCACATGAGCTTGCAAGGCAGCGATTTTGATTGGTATAGGTCTGCAAACCCGTGACAAGTGGTTTTCTCAGCAAACTTGGTCCATCGACTGTTTTTTGACATTACAAATTTTCTTTCTACAACAACAGTTTGTAAACGTATTGTTAAACCACTTATAATTTAAAAATATCCGGCATTTAGCACAATATTTACTATATTTAAAAAGTGATGTGTGGTTGCATATTAATTAGTGTACTGGGTGCTGTGTTACATGTTAAGTAAAAACTGATATGTTGGATAAAAAATAAAAGGTTTTACTATAACGTGTTTATAAAACACTTGTGGTATAATTTATAGTTTTTTCAGTGCTGTATATATGATGAATTTTAAGTTTAGGTAAATTTAACTGCAAAGCTACTGAAAAACTAGTAAACCTTATGCACTATTACTGGCAAGCAACTTAACAAAAAAATGCTTAGTGACAATGAAATTGTTGTTTTTCTAACAGAACAGTCAGAATAAAAAGGTGTTGCCTGGGATATTTTTCATTAAGTATTTGCCATTGTGCAATAAAACACCTAATCTAGAAAAATTTGTTTGCAAAATAATAGTGTAAGAATCCAGTTTGAAAGGCTCTGGAAATTACTTTGTAGGTCTTCTACCTAGAAGAAAAATGAAATTCAAAATCCGTAAAAAACAGTTTGAAGACTTTATTCTTAATGTGAAATTAATATACAAACCCAATTTTTTGCTAAAAGCAAATTACAACAAAAACAACAAACTTGTAATATTTAGCGGCTAAAGTCAATAATTCAGAGACTTGACCTTTTATGTCTAAGTATATTTTTTAGCATGTGTTTTAATATTTAACGAAAAAGCTTAGGCAGGTGAAAAAAGCAGAAGAGGTGAAAGTGCGTTTTATAATTAATTGATTATATATTATTTTATATATATAAATTTTATATTTATATAATTATTATAATGAAAACTAAAAAAAAACTTTCAGGGAATTACCTATTGACTTATAAACAAATGAGGTTGTTTACAAACGAATAGAAATCACTTGTTAGAAATAACAAAAATATTGAAACTCATTTGCCCTTTTCGTGGTTTTGAAAATGAAATGAAATGAAAATCCTTTATTTTTACATAAATACATCTAAAGGAACATACAATACATAAAATCAATAAAGTAGTAACAAATCGAATATAGTGTAATTGAGAGGAGTACAAAAAAAATTTTCGTGTGGTGCATATTTTTGTAGCGATTAAATGGTTTTCTTTGCAATTTAATTTTTAATTTTTTTAAACAATTATTTCAACCACTTTATCGATATTAATTATGTGCAACTATATTCCTAGCATTTTTGCCTAATAAAAATTTCATTAGGGGTTTTTAAACAAACAATGCTATATTTCGCTCGAGATTTTGAATGCCGACAATCGCAATTTTCTATACTTAAGAAATCTGTCTAGAGAGACCTTAAAGATAAATCATAAAAAATGACTGGTGTTTAAGCTACATAACATAATCTTTGTGTTTTAGGAATTGACTTTTAATGGATAAAATAGTCTTGTTTGAATATTTTCTATTGAACCATAAAATAATAGCATCTATTGAAGACTTTGTTTAAATAATGACGTTGCATGAATTTACAATAAAAATATGTTTACGTCATAAATTATTAAATTGTGGTAATCGTTATATATTTACGTTAAAATGATTAAATTGCTATAAACATGCAAAAGAACTCAAAGCGCTTCTATTTTAATAAATTATAAATACAAGGCTTCAAAAAAGTTAAAAAAATACTCAAATTTAACAACTGTTTTAGAAACAAACATTTATTTTGAAACAAAATTTATATTAAAGTAAACAATTGTTTTCTTTGTTGGTGGGGGTGGGTTGTGTTGGGTTTTTTTGGTGTTTGTTTTTGCGTTTTTTTTTGTTTTTTTTTCTTTTGTTGTTTTTGTTGTTTTTTTTGTGTTGTGTGGTTTTTTGTTTTTGGGGTTGGGCTGGGGTTTTTTGCTGTTTGTTCTGCGTCGGGGTTGTTTTTGATGGTTTTTTGGGTTGTTTTTTGGGGGTCGTTTGCTCTCCTGCTTTCTGCCGTGTTGCGTCGGCTTGCTTTTTTGTTGTCTTTTTTTTGTGTTTTCTGCTTATATTATTTTGCGTCGTCGCTATTTTGATAATTAAAATTTATTATTATTTTTGATTTTTACAAACGTCTAAGTCTATAATCTGGATTTCTTGACCTTATACAAATGCTTAACAGTAAATTCTTGGTTTAACAGATCTGAAATTCTATGCATTGCATGAAATAAAATAAAATAGCTCAGAAAAGTTTTAACCAGGGGGGGCCCAAACTCCCTTAATATGGCAAAATATGCGGCGGGACACTTTTTGTTTTTGCTATAACTTGGTAAGGAAACAACCAAAACATAAAAAAGGCATATCATTTTACACAGAAAAGTAACGAAATTTTTTTAAAAACTTAAATTTTAGTTTTTTGGGCTCGGTGCCAATTTTACGTTGAATTGAACTTAAAATTTAAATATGCCAAAAACTTTCCCTCGTAAATGTGCTTGTATCTTCGTTAATAATATAGCTAACGCATCATAATTAATACGAGCTTGTTCGTTATTAGTAGGCGGTTCTAACGGTATGCATTTATATATGGTTTTACGTTCCTGTCGTTCGGGATTTTGAGTTGAATTTACACATGCAGAAAACAATGCTTTTTTTGCTGTGAAAAAAAGACTTTTTTTAAGCGTTATTACTTAAGCTGTAGATGTGCTAAAAACTATTTCTATATATCAAAAAAACAGAAATCGCTTGGGCTTTAATATGAAATTATTATTAAAGGTTTTTTAAAATTTCTCATAATGTACTAAAGGTATGAAACTGCTAGAAATTTTTTGAAAAAATTACCATTTTCAAGTGGTCAAAAATACTTCAAATAGTTTAAAGCGACCATGCAAAGGGGGGCATTTTTGATTTGTATTGCTTTTCTCTTTCTAATGCCGTATTGAACGTTATCCTGCGTTGAAAAAACCCCAGTGAACATTTTCTCCAAAAACACCCATAGTAAATTCGGAAAATTCTCAAAAAACGCCTGTTTTGTTTTGGAGCATTGTAACAGGTATTATATTCAAAACTAACTCAATTTTACTCATTTTTCACCATATTGATCCGAAATTATTAAAAAACGTTAAAATAACGCTAATTTTTAAGTTCCAACACGTTTTTTCGCTCATGATTTTTTTGTAAAAATTTCACTTTTCTTCAAAATTTCAAATTTCATGCATTTGCATTATTTGCACTTCGCATAGTCAAAAACAACTAAAAACTTTTAAAAAATTAGTTATATTACTACAATAACATTTCTTTTAAACAAAAATGTTTAATAATCAACGATAATGTAAATTTATAATAGTCTGCACTTGGCTGTTTTTTATTTTCGAAAATTCTTCCAAAAAAACCTAAATAAATGCATAAAAAGTAAAAAATCTCAAATACATATCTTTTATTTTCGTTTTTTTTTCGTTTTATATTATAAAGATTTGTCCAAGCTACCCAAAAAATACTATTTTGCGCTGGGCTTTGGCTTAAAACTCGATATATGACCCAGTTTTGGAAATTCTTTGTTTTCAACGAATTCTCAAAAAAACTCAAATAATTGCACAAAAAGTGAAAAATCTCAAAAACATATATTTTTATTTTCGATTTTTTCCCATATATTATAAACATTTGTCCAAGCTACCCAAAAAATACTATTTTGCGCTGGGCTTTGACCTAAAACTCGAAATATGACCCAGTTTTGGAAATTCTTTGTTTTCAACGAATTCTCACAAAAACTCAAATAATTGCACAAAAAGTGAAAAATCTCAAAAACATATATTTTTATTTTCGATTTTTTCCCATATATTATAAACATTTGTCCAAGCTACCCAAAAAATACTATTTTGCGCTGGGCTTTGACCTAAAACTCGAAATATGACCCAGTTTTGGAAATTCTTTGTTTTCATCGAATTCTCAAAAAAACTCAAATAATTGCACAAAAAGTGAAAAATCTCAAAAACATATATTTTTATTTTCGATTTTTTTCCATATATTATAAACATTTGTCCAAGCTACCCAAAAATACTATTTTGCGCTGGGCTTTGACCTAAAACTCGAAATATGACCCAGTTTTAAATTCTTTGGTTTTTTTTTTTTTTTTTTTTGTTTTGTTTTTTTTTTTTTTTTTTTTTTTTTTTTTGTGGTTTTGGGTTTTCAGAATTCTCACAAAAACTTAATTAATGCACAAAAAAGTGAAAAATCTCAAAAAACATATATTTTTATTTTCGATTTTTTTCCCATATATTATAAACATTTAAACTATTTTTGGCTGGGTTGTTGATTGGTTTGTTTTTGTTTGTTTTTTTGTTGTTGAGGAATTTTGTTATTTGTTTGGGATGTTTTTTGGGTGTTGGAATGTTTATTATATGGTGATATATATTTTTTGGTTTTTTTTTTGTGATTTTGGTTTTTGTGAATTTTTTTTTATTTTTTTAGTGGTGTTTTTTTTGGGTGTTTTTATTTTATTATTTTTTTTATATTTTTTTTTTTGTGTTTTAATTTTAATTTTTGGTTATTTTGTGAATTTTTTGATTTATTATAAAAAATATATGGTTCCAAATAAACAAAAAGATATAGTTTGTGCTTATTTAATGATAAATTATGTTTTTGGTTTTAGGTGGGGATGTTTTATTTTGGGTGTTTATTTTATATGGATGAATTATATATTTTTATTTTTTTTTTTTGTTTTTTTTTGTGAGAAATTATAAAATTGATGGGTTTGTTTTGGTTTTTGGAATGTTTTTTTTGGTGTGTGTTTTATATGGAATTATTTTTATTTTTTTGTTTGGTTTGTGAGTGGAAATTTGGGTATATTTTTGATTTTGGTGGTGGTATTTATTATATATATATGATGTGTGGTTTGTGGTAGTGAGGGTATGGTGGGGGTGGTGGGGTATATAAGGGAGGCATATATATTAACCTGTGTGGGTGAGTAGTTGGGTTCGAGTGCGGGTTGGGTGGTTTGGGAGAAAGGGGGGGGAAGACAAATTATAATAAATAAAAAATCAAAAAAAAAATATGAATATTTGTTTCTGTGATAATTCTTTGAAAACAAAGCATTTCCTAAACTGGGCCATATTTCGAGTTTTAGGTCAAAGCCCAGCGCAAAATAGTATTTTTTGGGTAGCTTGGACAAATGTTTATAATATATGGGGAAAAAAATCGTAAATAAAAATATATGTTTTTGAGATTTTTCACTTTTTGTGAAATTATTTGAGTTTTTTTGAGAATTCGATGAAAACAAAGAATTTCAAAAAACACTGGGTCATATTTTCGAGTTTTAGGTCAAAGCCCAGCGCAAAATAGTATTTTTTGGGTAGCTTGGACTAATGTTTTATAATATATGGGAAAAAACCGAAAATAAAAATATATGTTTTTGAGATTTTTTACTTTTTGTGAAATTTATTCTGAGTTTTTTGTGAGAATTCGATTGAAAAGCAAAAAAAATTTCCAAAACTGGGTCATATTTGAGTTTTAGGTCAAGGCCCAGCGCAAAATAGTATTTTTGGGGTAGCTTGGACAATTGTTTATAATATATGGAAAAAAACGAAAATAAAAATATATGTTTTTGAGATTTTTCACTTTTTGTGAAATTATTTGAGTTTTTGTGAGAATTCGATGAAAACAAAGAATTTCTGAAACTGGGTCATATTTCGAGTTTTAGGTCAAAGCCCAGCGCAAAATAGTATTTTTGGGTAGCCTGGACTATGTTAGAGATCGAGTTTGGTTTTTTTTTTTGTGTCTGGTTTTTGGGTTGGGGGGGTGGTTGGTGGCGCGTATTTTTTGGGTAGCTTGGACAAATGTTTATAATATATGGGAAAAAATCGAAAATAAAAATATATGTTTTTGAGATTTTTCACTTTTTGTGCAATTATTTGAGTTTTTGTGAGAATTCGTTGAAAACAAAGAATTTCCAAAACTGGGTCATATTTCGAGTTTTAGGTCAAAGCCCAGCGCAAAATAGTATTTTTTGGGTAGCTTGGACAAATGTTTATAATATATGGAAAAAAATCGAAAATAAAAATATATGTTTTTGAGATTTTTCACTTTTTGTGCAATTATTTGAGTTTTTGTGAGAATTCGTTGAAAACAAAGAATTTCCGAAACTGGGTCATATTTCGAGTTTTAGGTCAAAGCCCAGCGCAAAATAGTATTTTTTGGGTAGCTTGGACAAATGTTTATAATATATGGGAAAAATCGAAAATAAAAATATATGTTTTTGAGATTTTTCACTTTTTGTGCAATTATTTGAGTTTTTTTTTTTGTTTTGAGAATTTGTTGAAAACACAGAATTACCAAAACTGGGTCATATTTCGAGTTTTAAGCCAAAGTTACATTTCGTAAAATAGTATTTTTTGGTTAAAAGCTTGGGTAGCTTGTAGTAGTATAGGTAAGGTTTTGGTAAAGAGTTTTTAGTTGTTTTTGACTATGCGAAGTGCAAATAATGCAAATTCATGAAATTTGAAATTTTGAAGAAAAGTGAAATTTTTACAAAAAAATCATGAGCGAAAAAACGTGTTGGAACTTAAAAATTAGCGTTATTTTAACGTTTTTTAATAATTTTGGATCAATATGGTGAAAAATGAGTAAAGTTGAGTTAGTTTTGAATATAATACCTGTTACAATGCTCCAAAACAAAACAGGCGTTTTTTGAGAATTTTCCGAATTTACTATCGGTGTTTTTGGAGAAAATGTTCACTGGGGTTTTTTTCAACGCAGGATAACGTTCAATACGGCATTAGAAAGAGAAAAGCAATACAAATCGAAAATTCCCCTTTTGCATGGTCGCTTTAAACTATTTGAAGTATTTTTGACCACTTGAAAATGGTAATATTTTCAAAAAAATTTCTAGCAGTTTCATACCTTTAGTACATAATGAGAAATTTTAAAAAACCTTTAATAATAATTTCATATTAAAGCCCAAGCGATTTCTGTTTTTTTGATGTATAGAAATAGTTTTTAGCACATCTACAGCTTAAGTAATAACGCTTAAAAAAAAGTCTTTTTTTCACAGCAAAAAAAGCATTATTTTCTGCATGTGTAAATTCAACTCAAAATCCCGAACGACAGGAACGTAAGACCATATATAAATGCATACCGTTAGAACCGCCTACTAATAACGAACAAGCTCGTATTAATTATGATGCGTTAGCTATATTATTAACGAAGATACAAGCACATTTACGAGGGAAAGTTTTTGGCATATTTAAATTTTAAGTTCAATTCAACGTAAAATTTGCACCGAGCCAAAAAAGTTAAAATTTAAGTTTTTAAAAAATTTCGTTACTTTTCTGAGTAAAATGATATGCTTTTTTTATGATTTGGCTGTTTCTTTACCAAGTTATTGTAAAAACAAAAAAGTGGCCCGCCGCATATTTTGCCATATTAAGGGAGTTTGCCCCCCCCCCTGATACAGACTGTGGCATCTCAGGATACAAAAATAAAACCTAGGTAGAAAAAGTCTCACCTATGAATTTTTCCACCAGGAAAAGCAATACAGTTGGAGCGGTAGTGGAGGGAGAGTTGAGTTAGTAATTAAAAAATATAAAAACTATGCTGAAGCCTGCCCGCCCAGGTTTTTATACCTGGGGTAAAAATGCCTGTTTTTGAAATCGACACATGGCTGCTTACAGTAAGTGCTTACAGTAATCGACACCAGCTGAAAACTGTCCCTAGCGAAAAGTGGGCCCCAGCTGGCGGTGGAAGCGTGATTGTAAGGCCACTGCTGAGCCTATGAGGGAAACCCCCAAGGAGGTGGCAGTTAGCGTTCACACACCTTGCCTTAAATTGCTGCCTCATACACAATACGCAAAAATAAAAAATACACATACACAGAAAAAATATCAGTAGAAGTAAAAATGGCAGCAATTAGGTATTGTCGGTAAGAGTTTATATCACTTGAAAAATTTATTATATTTTTTTTCTTTTTATTTTATTTTATAATTTGTTTTACATATTTTACTGAATTATAGTTTGAGTTAGTGAAGACAGTGAAGAAGATAATTTTATTGTTTTTGAGTTCATGGCAGATCATCGTTATCATTGTCCTTCTCACTGTTTATGGGTTCAGGTGACTCAAATTTAGCGAGTGCCTCATCGAGGAGGGCTTCTACTTCTTCTTCAGTGGGAATAAGCGGCTCTGGGTCCGGCGAAGTGGGTTAAATTAGCAAGATTCTATCTGGAGGTAGACTCAGGTGCCTCGCCGCTGTATTTGCAGAGTCCAAAGAGGTCTTGCCCATGGACAAAAATGGTATTGGCCAACGCCAACCCAGCATTGGGTGGTTGCCGGGTCGCACTGCCCCAAGCTGGTATCCCAAATAGGATGAGCAGGGGATGTTGCTCCTCCATCGCTCTAAAAACCACCTAGGGCTTGGGGCCAGAATGGTCTAGGAGCATAGCGGTACTGGGCACCACCCGCGGCAGATCCTCCACCCTAGTATGCTGGATCCGATTCAAAGTCAACTGGCATTGACGCTCTTTCTCCTGAAGAAGTGGGAGGTAGTGGGGGTGTACTCAGTCGCCTGTCCGCAATGACGTCGTTAGGGAATCGGCTCCACGTGGAACAAAAGATTGGCTACAAATTTCGGACAATTCATAATATTTTAGCAATGCCTACTACCCAATGAGTACCAATAACAACATGGAAAACATTTAATTACTGGAAGTCAAATTGAATTAAACATAAAAATAGAAAATTTGGAAAAGAATCTGCTTGACTTTTTTACACACTAGGAAATATAAAGATTTAAACATTAAAAAGTTAAAGTAAAGTTAAGAGAGTTTTAGTAAAACTTACAATTGAAAAACAAGCAAGATGCAACACTACACATAAAAAAAGACTATAGGTAAAATACTCGTAGCTGAGTGTGTAGGGTTCTTGAGTTGAGAAGGGGAATAGTCTGCTTCTGGTTTTGCGACCAGGTCATTTTCAATATTCATGACACTGTCGCCAAAATTTAACGCTCCCACTAGTGGCATCTTTTCCCTCAGAGTCAGGCTCTAGGTTGAGTCATCCCCCTGGAATAACTATCAGTTTCCACCTTGACTGTATCTGGTTCAATAGCTTTTCTTAATTTATTCATGAAAAGGGCGGAAGTAATTTCCACAAAATCCAAATCATGCAAGAAGCCGATTTTCACTTGGAAAATGATAGATTCCATTTAAATGGAGACTGTTTTTTTGGTATCTGAGGACGAAATGTCCATTAAGTCATTAGATGAGGAGGATGAAAGACTTAATACTTGTGAGGTATTTGAAATGAAATGAAATGAAATTCTTTATATTCCTGACATTTGCAGTAATTGTACAAAATAAATGTATTGTATCACACATTGTTACTACATGTAAAAAGCGTTAAATACAAAAAAAGCAAAAAAATGATACATACATATAAAATATTAATATACAGTAATCTAGAATGTAAGGAATATAAAAGAAAGGAAACACAGAATCAAATTAAAGGCTTCTTATATGTGCCTACTAAATTCGGTAAAATTGTTAAAATTAATTTCGTTGATTTTTTTTTCTTTAAAACTTTTAGCAGTTTTAGCGCTAACGAATTGCTGCAGTAGTGAATTCCAGTATTTAGCCACCCACACAGAAAAAAATAAAAGAGCAAATCTTTTTTTGCTTGGGGAACATTAAGTTTAAGTTTATGGACACTTCTATTTCTAAAATTCAATCAAAAAACTCATTAAAAGATAGATTACTTAAAACTTTTTTACAATTTTAAAACAAGTAATAAAATCTAAGCTAATTCTTCTGTCTTCAAGTGATTATAAATTTAATTTTTAACCTTTCTAAATAGTTAGTTTTACAATTTTAATCACATTTAGCGAATAAGCGACGTGTAAAATTTCTTTGGAATTTTGATAACTATTTTTTTGTCTTTTAACCACATTATTATTTCATTTGTAAATGAAGGATGGGTTGTTTTCCTTTAAGTATTAAACGGAAATTTTAATTTCCATACTGATCACTGATGTGAATTTGCAAAAATTCAAAAAAGCTTGTAAAAATCAATCAATCAATTTCTTATCATTAAAAACTCTAAAAAAATTTGTTTCATCTGAAAACATTCTTAATTTTGTATCATTACCAGTGCTTCTGGTAAATCGTTTTTAAACAAGAAAAACAGAAGTGTTCAGGGACACTGCCTTAAGGCACATTAATTGTAACTTTTTGTAATCATAAAAAGACAGACTCGCGTATTTTTTTCTTTGTTTTATATTTGACAAAAACATTTAAATTGGTTGCCTTACATTACGCCGACGACAATTCACCGACGACTATTTCGCCGACGACTTTTACGCCGATGATCATTTCACCCCCGGACTATTTGGCCGATGCGACGTTTCGCCGACGCAATTGCAAAAAATGTTTCTAATTACATAAATATAAATTTAAAACAAGAATTTTTACACGAAATTCGTAGATTATGTGATTTTCTTTAGAAAACATATATTTTTATTTATTTTAAAAGTATTTCACAATAAAATTAGAGTATTTAATTTTTGATCGAATCGCGATTGATAACTAAATTATGTTCCTCATATAAACAATTGTTTTTGTTTGTTTTAAAAAAGTTTAAATAAAAATAAATTAATATGAAATTGCTAAACAACCCTTTAATATTATTTTCGAAAATATTATTTAATTTGATTCTGATTTAATGCTTTTTCTTTACTGCGACATTTCGCCCACGCGTTTTGAAAAAATGTATCTAGATATTTTATATATCAAAAAAACACGATTGATTTAAAAGAAAAAAAAGTAAATAATTATTCTTAAAAACCTTTCTTTTTGTTTTTATAATTTCTTAAATATTAAAGCAAATGTAAAACAAATTTTTATCAATAATTCTATTGCCGTGAGAAATTGGTTTTTGCGCAGAAGTTTGACTATTTGCTGAAGAAAAAAAAAACAAAACTAATTATTCCTGAGTAATGGGTACTATTAATAGAATGTTCGTTTAATGCGTATAATGTATTTTTTGTTTGTTATTTGAAATAGAATATTTAAATTTTGTCTACTTAATAATCACATCAACACATATAAAAGTTTTCGGATCTTGTTTTCGTTTTATGACTGAAGCTTTAGGCGTGCTTAAAATTCAGGATGTTTAATATTTAGAAGTATAAAGCTAATATTTATGAAACTAAAGTTCGTTTAAAAATAAATTAAGACTGAAAAAAATTTCAGATGAGCATATTTCGTTAACAACGCACCGTTAACGAAATTCAAACGATAATTATAATATTAATTCAAACGATAATTATAATATTAATGGGGAGCTGCAATTCAACTCTATCTAATTATTGAACTTTTTTATAAATTAACTGGACTGTTAACTAGAAAACTCATCTGATTTTTTTTTGGGTTTAAACAAATTGAACAAATTTTACACATATCATCTGTGGGTCAAAAAAATAACAAAATCAAATGTTGAAATTTTTTTATTCTAATATTTGCAAAATAAATTACGTCACAGCCACAACTTTATTTGTTTTTGTTACGGCAAAATGCGACAAAATCAATAACAAATTAAATACTTAGTTTTGTTATGTATCGTGACTAACTCCTATCTAATTAAAA
Source organism: Microlaimidae sp. YZB2_3 (assembly GCA_030248175.1). Classification (NCBI taxonomy): domain Eukaryota; kingdom Metazoa; phylum Nematoda; class Chromadorea; order Desmodorida; family Microlaimidae; species Microlaimidae sp. YZB2_3. The sequence goes on along the minus strand of JASAMX010000993.1, from coordinate 7,286 downwards.
TCAGTCCATATAAAAACAATGTAACTGGTTATAAACAGTCATGTGTCAGTTAAGATTGTTTAACTTATTAATTGTAGAAATTATATTTTGTATATTTTACAAGATTATGCCATGCACAAAGAAATTTCCACAGTTGATGAGAAGTGTAGGCAATATTCACCAATGGTGTTTTACAAAACCAAAATAAACATTTTTGGAACTAATAACTCAGCGTATAATCTGTCAGATTTTACTAAAAAGTTTTATCCACTGTTTAATGGCAAAAATCAATTATTCAATTTCAACACAATAAAAAAACGCAATTGGGACTCGGCTAAGATGGTTATCCAAAATATTTTTCTATACTACTTTGAAAAAAAGTCGAAACAAAATCCCGGTTCAAAAGTTTTTTTTACAATTTTTTTCAAAATTTAGAAATTTTCCAAAATCTTTTGGAATTTTTTGAATTTTGTTTTGAAATTTTTCAATTTCTTTTGAACCTTCAAAAATTATCTGAAATCTAAAAATAAATTGGAAGTTTTTTAAAATTTTTAAGAATTTCAAAAAAATTCATAAAATTTTTTGATATTTTAAAATTTCAAACTATTGTAACAGTTTTTTGAAAATTTTCAAAATTTTTATAAATTATTATGCTACCTCGATTTTTTTTTATTATTGATGTTAAGGTTTGCTAGTGGAACATTCCGCGCCGCGCCGTTTTTGTTTTAAAACAATGCTACACAATTTATGCAGATCATCAAGGCGAAGTTCTGCCACTTGTTTTTGATGTGCAAAACTTTCGTGTTTTACATTACCTTTCAAAATCTCCCCTTCTGCAACTCGTCTTCGAAAACTTTGTCTTTTAAAAATCTCGTCTTCTTTTAAACATCCAAAGACGAGATGCTTAAAAGACGAGCTTTCGGAAGACGAGATGTTGAAAAACGTAATGTAAAAGACAAAAATTCCGAGAATCCTAGTATTTTTTTCCTGCTTTTTTCACAAGAATAAAGGAGCGTATCTTCGCGCTTTGCGGGTTTTTAAAGCTAGAACACCTGGGGGGTATGCTTGAAAAGTCGATAAAAAATTTTTAATTTGGCGCATTTGAGGTAAACAATAACATAATAACCGATAGACAGTTTTTTTATTAATAAAAATTTGTAAGGCAATCAGTTTAGCAAAATAAAGTGTTTAACAAATTATTATATCTTATTCCACTTCAATATCTAAAACAAATAAAATGTACTTAAATTTCATTCTTTCCATTTCATATATAATTTGTAAGTAATGGGCGGAACTGCGGAACTCCCGGAACTCTGGAACCGGAACCAGAACAGGAATTAAGATTTACCAAAAATCCAGAATAGGAACCGGAATTCCAAATTTTACCCTGAACGTCGTGAACCCGGAACCAAAACTGCCCATCACTATTTTTGCATACTTTTTCGAAAACTATTACTCTGCGACTCTGGCGATTTGTTTAATATGTGTGCGTGTGTATGTTTGTGTAATTATTTTGTCATGCAACGAAATTAACCATTAGTATTACTGTATGCGTTTGTTTATAAAGTTACCCAAAACTGCGAACTCCAGAACCGCGGAGCGGAGCTCTGAAGCGGAGCTTCGCCCTATTTTAGTACTTATTTCATGAAGGATTAATAAGTAATGCCGTCAATTATTTTTTCATAATTATTTTGTAAACTAATTTTTTTCAACGCATTTTAAAAACAATAAAATAGCCCTAAAATGGAAATAAAAAAAAATTAAAGGGCTGATTTTTAAGCTCCATTGCTTCTGAATTAAATGGCCGGAGGTTCAAAGCATGATTTTGAAAGATTAAAAAAGTGATGTTTATACTTCACAGTATCATGCTTTGAAGCTACGGCCATTTAAACCAGAGCTCCTTCCGGAGCTCTTGAAGCTCCACCCTTTAAATAAGCAATTTAAATTTTACTTAAACTTAATTATGTTCGAAATTATCCTACTTGCATTTTCAGGACTAATTTATTTGTTTTTATATAGTTGTGAAAATTTTAATTTTCGAGAATTTCCTGATAAAATAATTTATGGAATTACTTAATTATTCATGAAAATACCAACAAAAAAATAGAATCTCGAGCTCGAAATCTCAAGCTTCAGAGCTCCGTGCTCCAAGGAACATCAGTAGAAACATCAATAGTGTTTATAAACTTATATTAATTTAGACCGAGTTTCCAAGTATCGTTTGCACTGGTTATTATTTTCCACTTGCACCAATGCATTCAGCGGAAAGTTCAACGGGAAGGCCTTACAACGCATTAAATTCAAGATTACAACTGTTTTCAGTTTAAAAAAAACACAACTCTCGTATTTTTCCACCTTAGAAAGTTTTAAGCGCTTTTGAGGAGTTTTTCGACCAAAATCTGCCAGAATTTGATCTACGCGACCAAGCAGTTATATCTATATGGGTGGCATGGAGGATAAATTTGGATTAATAACGGGATGGTACCAACACTATTTTAAAATATTTATACAAACATTAAAAATAGGTTTAAAGGGATAATAGTTTACTTACTTCCCTTTTGTTTTTTTAAATTAATCATTTTTTGGATATTAAAAAATATTTTTTTAAAACGCATTTTTTTAATCGCGTCGGCGAAATGTCGCAATAAAAATAGCATAAAATCATAATAAAACTAATCAATTTTATCGAAAATAACATTGGCTGCTTGTTTAGCAAATCAAAATTAATTAATTTTTATTAAAACTTTTTTAAAATAAAGAAAAATAACTTTTTATGAAAGAGAGATAATTTTTTATCAATCGCGATTTGATCAAAAATTAAATGTCATAATTTTATTGTGTAATAGTTTAAAAATGAACAAAAATATACGTTTTCTAAAGAAAATCGTATAATCTACTAATTTCGTGTAAAAATTCTTGTTTCAATGTTATATTCATGCAATTAAATACATTTTTTTGCAACTGCGTCGGCGAAACGTCGCATCGGCCAAATGGTCCGGGGGTGAAATGATCGTCGGCGTAAAAGTAGTCGGCGAAATAGTCATCGGCGAATTGTCGTCGGCGTAATGTACGGACACCTTTAAATTAGGTAAGAAGCTCATAATCAATTCCATAAACTTTAATTTTCACCAATAATTTTTGTGGCTTTCATTCATAGGTTTGTGTTTTTAACTTAATACATGTATAAAACATCGACATGTTTTAATATCCAGTGACAAAATCTAATTATTTAAGGCGAATAAAAGTTAAAGTTATCAAGATTTTTTAAAAGTCCAAATTGATCAGGGGATATTAATTTTTTATTGCCCAAAAAACTTTATAGTGTTGTCAATGATGTAGATTCTATAATCTGCCCATAACTATTTTCAAAAAGAAGATCTTCATAAAAAACGCAACTCGGTTTTGTTTCTATTTTTTGTATAACTAGCAGAAGAAAAAAAACTTTTTTTATTACAAAAAATTGTTAAAAGTCATGCTCAAAGAGAATTGTAAGCATTATATTAATTGATTATATTTAGGGTAACTTACTTTGACTTAATTTCGGCCACCTTTATTTATTTTTTTGAATTTGAATTGAAGTTTTTTCTGGCTTTTTCAATCAAGCCAAAATTTGGCCTAAAAATCAAACAATAGCTATATTTGTTATTCCAGTGCAAAATTTGAATATTTCTGTTACACTTAAAAATCAGTGAAGGTTTAAACTTTTTTTTAAAGTGGCCGAAGTTAAGGCGCGTGCCATTTATTTCGGCCACCTACAAACAATTGGCCATAACTAATGCTTAAACGAACAATAAAAATTTCTAAAGGCTGCAAATTTACCCTTAGGTATTGTTCTTGGTACATATAACTTAATTTTTCAGGTTTGCGAACTTTAATAGTTATTAGCAAGACTTTTAATAATTATGTCAAAACCTTAAAAAAACAAGTTTTAATAACTTGTATTTTTTGTTCAATGATAAATTTAAGATTTTTAGTCTATTATCGTAATTTGTATCTTGCATGTGACACCGTTTAAACAATCTTCTTGTAAAATTTCTCTGAACGCGTTCTAATACATCGATATCCTTCTGAAGATATGGATTCCATACTACACTTGCGTATTCAAGTTGGGGCCTAACATATACAGTGTAAGCGCGCAGCAAATTAGACATATTATTTGAATTAAAAGTTCTAAAAATTAAAGCCAATGTACGTTGGGCTTTTTTTGAAACTAATTTACAATGCTCTGAAAACTTTAAATTTTCTGAAATATTTACTTCAAGATCTTTAATTAAATTGGTTTTTCAGAGTATTTTATCCTCAATAAAATAATTAAATCTAACTCCTCTATTTTTTAAACCTATATGAAGAACTTCACATTTGTGATCGGCTAGCTGAACTGCCATTGCTTTGACCAGTGAGATATTCTATTTAAATCTTCCTGTAATTTTAGTGACCTATTTTCCTTATCAGCAGGAGAAAAACTGGTAAAAACCTTGGCGTCGTCTGCGAAGAGCTTTATTTCTGAATATTTTACGCAGTCAGTTAGATCATTAATATAGATGAGAAACAAAAAAGGACCTAAAACCGAGCCTTGAGGAACTGAGCTAATTACAAGATATGAATTTGATTCTGTGTTGTTGATTACTACTTTTAAGTCTCTCTTCCAGTTAAAAATGCTCTTATCCATTTAAGGAATCTTCCTGTGATGCCTAATTTTTCCAATTTGTATAAAAGCTTTTCATGCGATACGGTATCAAACGCCTTCAAAAAATCCAGATAAACAACGTCAATATCTTTTTTATTGTTAATAGCTTTTGTAAACTCGTTTAAAGTTTCTAGAAGCTGTTTTATAGTTGAGCTTTTAGCTAAGGTGGTTGTTTTGAGGTTAAAATTCTAAGTTTGTTTTATGGAGTATGGGTGTTGGTAAGATGTTAGATTTAGAGGTTAAGGATAATTATATCTATAGTTCAGTTTTTTTACTTAGGAAAGAAGTTTTTGTAGGTCAAAAGTTTGGTATCATTTTAAAACCTTTTTTAAACAATGGAATTATCAACGCGGTTTACCAATCACGAGGTAATGATCCAGTATCAAATGATTTTTGAAATAATAATTAGTTAACGGTTCCACTAGTCCAACTCCCAAGCGTTTAAGAAGTAAAGCGGAAAGCGAGGGGGGGGCTATGGGCAATTTTATGGCTCTAAAAACATTTTTTCAGTAAAAAGCATGTGCGTCTAAAAGGGTTATAATAAAATTGTGTAATATCAAGGAACATCATCAGTAGTGAAAATTGAGCAAAAAAATTGTGCAAAATGTTCTGCTTTCTCTGTATTGCTGGTTGCAAATGAATTGTTTTCTTTTTTTAAAGGTGGAATATTTTCTTTTATTTTAATTTTACTATTTACAAACTTATATAAATTATTAATGTTTCCCGAGTTTAAAATTTTATTTTCTAAATAGTCTTGTATTTTTTCCATAAACATTGTTTCTTCTTTTGTAATTTTTTAATAAATTTGGGATATAAGTGTTTTTTGATTTTGTGGAAAATTTTTTAAGTGGTATATGATTTGATATGCCTTCAGTTGGTACCGATTTAAAGCAATCCTACATTTCCTCAATTGTTGTGCAAGCAGAAAATAAATGATCCCAATCAACTGCTCTTAAGTAAAGTGAAAACATTTCATAATCACGTTTTGAGAAATCTGGTACCCATTTAACATTATCATGACATTTAGTGCTTTGTTTAAAAATATCAACATTTAGTTCGAACTGAATTGAGTCGTGATGTTATGATGAAAAACCGGGTAAAACTTTAATGGAGTTGAATACTTCTGGGTCATTCGACAAAATTAAATCAAGATAATTATTTTTTCTGGTCGGATTTCGAACGAACTGTGTTAAACCAAGTTCTTGAAAAAACAAAAACCATTCTTGTTCATTTTGATTATTTGATTTTACCTTCGGAATTGACCAATCAATGCTAGGGAGATTAAAATCCCCACCTAAAACTAAAGAACCGTAAAAATTATTCGTCAAATCTCTTAAAAGTTGAAAATAAACTTGATCATCTAGTCTTGAAGATTGTGGCTTACAATATAAACAAACAAATCTTATTTTTGATTTAAAAAGAGAAAAATCAACTGCTACGATTTCTACATTTTTATAGTTTATACTATCAATATTTACCTGAATTCCATTTAAATTATTTTTTGAAAGAATGCAAACACCTCCACCCTCAGAATTATTCCGATCGAGTCGAAAAATGTCATAATTTTCCCATTTATCTATCATAATATTTGTTATTGTTTCATTAAACCACGTCTCTGTCACCATGAAAATGTCACAATTACCATATACCAAATCCTGACCGGAAATCAAGCATTCGAATTCTGGTAACGAATTTTTTAAACTTCTAGCGTTAAAACGTAAAGATGTTAGATTACTACTGTACGTGTTGTAGCGATCGACTGGCTCAAAATCCTATTTAGAATCTGAAAGCTTGATTTCCTTTTTTAAATTTAGATCAAAAATGTAAGGGTTTCCATTCTCCGTGTAACGAATAATCATTCGTTTATCACCACCCTCTAATGCTTTTTTTCTTTAACTGAGCTAATTTTTTTGTTCCTCTCTTTGTTCCTCAGTCAATGAGGGCATAACAAACACTTTTTATAGCGATCCACATTTTTAACATTTCCTGCAGAGCGAATCAAATTGTTCCGAATCCGTTTGGAAGCTAACCTAATTCTTACCAATCTAGGATAAGTAGGATTAATCCTACCTAAACGAAAATGTTCGTAAATAGATATTTTTTTGGCACCATTGTTTAATGTATCAACGAGATGCTCGATTGCTTCCTGGTTTTTTTTCTGGAGTCGGGGCTTCTTCCAATCCTGAAACCACAAGCATGGTTGAATGCTCCTTCTCCGCTTCCCACTTTTCCATCCGTGCCAAGATCAAAGGAAAAAGCCTGCCGAACATCTCTTCGCAAACGTGGCTGATCAAATCTGGGTTAAGATGTTGATTCGCTTCCAGCCTGTCAATACGCCTGGACATTTCGCCTTTTTCTTCTTTCCAAAGATATTTTTCTTTTTCTAATTGTTTAATTTGTATTCTTTAAGCACTCATTTTCCTTTTCTAAGTCCTCCTTTTTGACCATATTTATCAACAAAAATGCGGTAATTTACAAGTTTTTAGAACTATTCCAATATTAACAAAAACCTGCGTCTCAATTGAAAGACTACGGTCACCGAAGGCAGGTACAAATAAAAAAAATCAAGATGTTCAAGATGGCGGATAAAGTTAAATTAAACTTTTAATTGAGATAAACA
>JASAMX010000989.1:0-29005 GCA_030248175.1 Microlaimidae sp. YZB2_3 | reverse complement strand
GCATTTTTTTCCAGTTGCTAATTTCAAAATAGGTAGATTTCTTTTCCGTGCATAATGCCATATTATCAATTTCTGCATATTCCATATCGAAAGAGGATGAGCTTTTAGTTTTTGATTGGAGTTAACTTAATTTTCAGAATTATGTTTTTTGCGAACTAAACTTACTGAGGGTTGATGCCTATTAGTTGTTAAAAATTGGTTATAAATTGGATTTGTGGGCAACATTTCAGTTTGTTCGTTTATGTTATTTCGATTGTGTGGTTTGTTTTGTTCCGTGGAACCCTCAGTGGAAAAATAAATAACTTCTGGCCTTGGAGAAAATGTAACACGTTTTGAATTGCTGTTTTGGGAATTTATTTCTTGATCATTGCAATTTTCATTAAATCCAGTCTCCGTCGCGTTTTCCCTTTTAGACGAAGACATTACGGGTCTTGATATTTTATTTTGATTCCTATTTCTGCGTAGGTTAGCTATGGGACGGTAAAATCGACATATTGCTTCACAAATATTCACATAATTTAATATTTTTGATCCCCCACAGCAGTGCAAAAATACTGCAAATATTGTTATATAAAGCACCGCACAAAAAATCCATAATTGATAAGGAGAGAAATGAATTCCTTTAAATATTGCAGATACTCCCTTATCAATAATATTAGCGCTAGCTAAAGCAGCTGCATGAGGATAGTCGTTACCCATTTGTAGTCCCATTTGAGATAATATTTGATTTTGCTTATAAAGAGCGGAATAAAATTCATTTATAGTTGAAGATGATTGTAAAACTGATAAGTTATATACCACTAAATTATGAAATATAGTTGATTTCCAAGGAATTTTTTCAAAGTGTTCTCGATTAAAATATTGCAATTGAGAAATTTGACCTGACGAAGGCTTAAGGAGCTTTCCTAATTTTCTTTGATATAATACTATATTTCCTTCAATGCTTAGCGGTATTTCTTCATCCCTGTTACAATCTATTGGATGACTATACTTTTGAATAATATTTGTTTCAGGATTTAAATAAGCTTGAACTGTTTTTCGATTAATAGTTATGTTTAAAGGTATGTCTTTTGTGCATTTATTATCGGGCATTACTAAAAATTTATATTCATTTGGTCGTAAAGGCTGGCAAGCGTAAACTTCAATGAGGTTACTACTGCTTTTTGCAAACAAATTACTATTATTTAATAAATTACGCGCACTTAAAGTTGGTGATAATATAATGGCATTTCGAAGAATATAATATATATCATTCATTGATTTACAAGTAGTTATAAAGGCGTATTTAAACATTGTTTGCACGGCTTTGTTTATTTTAAACGATAACGCCTGCAGTTCTGAGGCCAATGTTTCTGAAAACGTTATGCCATGTCGAGCTTCTCGTTTTCTAAACTTATTAAATTTTCTATTAGGGTTTGTATTTGCATTTTCTTGTTCTAATATTTGAAACGGAACTCCTTGAGTACTTATTATAAGCGGGCGGGAATTTTCGCAATCTTTGGATGTTTCACTTTTTAAATTCCAAGTTAAGGCCAAATTTTCATTTTCAGACACCCACGAATTACCTAATTTAGTTCCCCAAATATCCATCCAAGGTAAAAATCTGCATTGGGTTTTTTCATTAGTTTCCCAAATCAAGGTACTAAGATCAGAAAGCATACAAGATTTATCATGATAATTACAATTAGCTACATTACCTGCAGGGGTTACCATATGCGATTCTGATCCATATTTTTTATAAATAGGAACATCATATCCAAAACAGTTTGTAGTTATAAAACTTTTCCAGTTACAACACCATTTATAATAGTAATAATTTTTTTAGTCCCGTTTGCCAAATACCTTTTTCAAACCTTAAGGAACCTACACTACAAAACCTATTTTTGGATTGCATTTGCCGACATTCTTCTACTGAGACCGGTAGATTTGTGGTATATTCTTCTTTTAATCTTTCGTCATTAAAAAAATAAAGTAATGTTTTAACATGATGTTTTACTTTTTTACAATGGAACCCCATGGTCTTATACTCTACTTCATTTACTTTATACAATCGTAATTTAGTACGAATAGGTTGTTCACTTACCTTAGCCATGGTTTCCTCACTATTACAGGGTTTAGGTTCCGGCAAGCTGTAGAGCTGACGACTGCTGGTAGTATCGCACAGCAAGGGAGCGGGAGAAGGTACACTTTCGCTGCTAATCAGCGGACTTTGAACAAATATAAGCAGGATAATCATTCCCATAGCAATGTATGGTGCAAAATTAGGTCGCCGGTGGAAACTGTTGTTACGATTTGGAATATTCGGAGAACTAGTGTGTTTTTCTTCGAGATTTCGTACTCGATATTCCAAACTTTTAATTCGCGAAAAAATTTGGTCTAGGTCTTTGTTATTCAAAGTAGTATGCTCTGCGTGTCCGAAATATTGTTTTCTAGGAAATTTTCGTTGATTTCCGTAATTGAAAGTAGACTCCCGATTGCGATTGCTATAAAATCTACTTTTATAATCCAGGTTGCCTGATTCAATGGGATTTGGCCATTTGGGTCCATTTATTGTAGGTTTTGAGATGTATGATGGCTTATAGTCAGGTATTATAGGATTTCTTAGGTGTTTCTGCTCTTCAAATGTCGGAATTTTAAGTTTAAGTAGGGGTTTTAGTCTAGATGTCTTAGACTTTCGCAGTAGTTTCTCCCCGTAATTACGTTTTTTATGATCAGTTTTCTCTATAATACTTTGTTTTTTGGAAACGTTAGATTTTGAAGAATAAAGATTAGTGGCAGAGCGCCCAGAGGAACTGCTAGATCGTAGATCCCCCGTTACGTTGCTTAATGGGCTGTAGGTATCGTGAACAGTTTTTTCTCTATGTTCACTGGATTCAATTGATTCCTCCAATATTTCGTTAGAATTAGCCTTAATTTCCTCACTATTCATATTTGTTTTAGTTCCAGTGGCGCGTCGTTTCAATTTTTCCTCTGGTATATGTTCACTATAACAATTTAAGCAAGTAACATTGTGTTCATTTAACACGCAACGTAAGTCATTACATAACGTACAAATTTTATGCATTTCATTGGGCTTCACTTGTAAGTCACAACAGCAATCCGAACACTTAATATATGATAAACAATCCGGGTCTATTTTTTTTTGAACTATTTGCTTACAGTTGTTACAATAATCAGTTTCTAAAATTAGTTTTTCTTTTTCAGAACAGTTTTCTGTAACTGGCGATGTGGTTATTACCAAAAAAGGGGCTAAATTTTCGTTTTCTATTTTGTTTTGAAAAAAAAGTTTATTCTTTTGTTCTAACTGATTTTTTAGTATTTGTATATGCTCAGAATAATCATCTTCTGGTACATTTTCCAGCATATCTATAGGAGTTCCGGTTTTATTTTGGGATCTACTAATGGTGTTTAAAGGAATAGGTCGTAAATTTTTATTATAAGTTTCCAAACCTTCTCTCTGAATGGGTTCATTTCTATTATTTGTCCTAAAGTTTTGAGAATTATTTCGATATTGCGAGTTTTGCGCAGAACGAAAATTGTTAGATATTGGCGCTTGAAAACTTTGTGTTGTTGTAGTATTGCTTGTATTATTTTGTATCAAAGGGCAAAACGATCTTATATGACCGATTTGATTACACTCAAAACAGCGCGGTTTTAGCTGAGTATTCCAAGAATCGCGGTTTTGTATAACTTTTAAATTATAATTAGGCTTTGGACTAAAATTTCTTTGGTTCATGGCTACAGGTTGTATAAATCGTCGTGGTAAATTCGAGCGATTTGTTTTATACTGTATATCGCGCATCTGAGATTTTAATTTTCGAATCTCAGCCTCAGTATCCATTATATTTTTTGGTGGATTTTCGGGGGTATTAAGCAATTTCCGAATATTTCGAGAAGTAGTAAAATAAGGATTCTCAGGTTCATTGTGTAACGTGTTTATGTTATTATTGGGGGGTATTATTGATGCAAAAGTTGCAACATCAATATTAGTTTGAATTTCCATACGTCTGGCAGTCGCCATAGCTTCTCTAAAATTTTTTGGGTTTGTCAGTAATAATGGCATTTTTAATGTACCTCGTAAATTCGCAGAAAATGTATCTAATAACATGCGCTCTTTAATAGGCTCTTGTAAATTAGGATATGCCTCGCTTAAAAAAGTTTGCAAGCGATCTGCAAAATCGTCAACAGATTCATAAGTTCCTTGATGACAATTTTGAAATTGTATGGCTTTTAATCTTTGCGTTTCGGGACTTTGAAATTCTTCTGCTAATGCCTTTTCCAAAGAATCAAAATCATCTTTAGCAGTGGCAGGAAGCATTTGGTACACTTGTTGCGCGTGCCCCGTTAAAAGAGTGGGAAGTATATTTAATTTTCTCTGTTCACTCCATAAACACGCTTTTGCATACTGATTAAATTTTCGATGAAACTCAGGAAAACTTTCACCTAGTTTTCCACTATATTGCGGTAAATGGGAAAACGGTGCTTTTTGTTGGGGTTCTATAACTGAACGCATCTCTTTATCTTTTTCTACTGTAGTAGTGAGGTTTTCTAACGCCTCGGTAAGATTTTTTACATCTTTCAATTGGGTTTCTAATTTATGCGTATGCTGGGACGTAATTTGTTGCAGTTCTTGTAAAGTGGGCATATTTGCGGAATAAAATTCGCTAAGATATAAATTATCGTCTGGGTCAGAGTCTTGCTCTTGGCTATTTTTAGACATGTAAAACACAAATTATACAATATAATTTTTTTTTTTTAATTTTAATTTACAAAACTAAAAGATATTAATTCCAAAACAACGAAACTCCCTTTGGCTTGGCTTAGACAGGGTAGTTTTAACTACTTTACTCAATATTACTAAATAAGCTCCCTTTGGCTTGGCTTGGACAGGGCTAGCTTTACAACTTTATAACAATATTTCTGATACGTATCTTTACAATCACTTCCTTTGGCCTGGACGTTAACTCGGCTTGGTAGGATCCTGCTTTGGAATAGAACCACGAAATTTAACTTTTCAACTCAATTAACTTTTCATAACATAAAAAAACAAAACAAAAAATTAACATAAAACTTTCTCAATTCGGCTTAGTCGTGGTTTCTGTTCTTTGCAATCTCACACACAGAACTTCGTTTTATATATTTAGATATTGCTTTACAGCAAACTATTTTTTCTTTATTCTTTTCAATATATTTTAAACGCGTTTCGGTTTCAAAATAACGCGGTTTAGGAGCTCCTCAATAAACTATTAGCGCTACTAGGATATATATTACAGATTCTGTAAGAATCACTATGGTTTTCACAGAATAGGATATACAATAATTTTATTTGAATTATCAGTATAAGTAGGCTAATTCAATTGAAAATTGGCATACGTGTAGTATGTATATCACGTAATGCAACTTAATTTATATAAATTTCTTTAAAAATATTTTCTTTTCGTTATTGCAATTTGCAAATAACGTCAGTTACTACTTTTTTTTCCCGGGTCTTTTGTAGGTTATTGCTGGCCAGCAAAAATTAGGGGGGGAGGGAGGGGGTGGGTCTAAGGAGTTATCCTTACCTAAGGGGTAAGGTCACTCTGGGGTCACCAAATATGTGACTCCTTCACTAGGCTTAAGATTGGGACGGCCGGGTTTAATTACTATCCTATGCACTTTCTTATAAAATTACAGTAGTATCACGGTAACGAACGTAGGTAAAGCAGTTTATATGATTATTTTAATAGATAAAAACGTAAGTACGACAGCTTAAGGATAACTAAGTTTATTAAACTAACAAGACAGTAATAGGTAAATTTATAACAGATCAAAACAACAATAAGTAAATCTATTCATGTAAAACTTAATTTTTTGGCAAATAAAATTCAAAAACAATTTCATTTTATTAAAAAAGAGCAAAACTACAAATAAATTGGAAAAATATGAATACAGCGAAATGGTTTACAACCATTAAAAAATGAGTATAAATTTATTAAAGCTAGGAGGGGATTATTATTATTGTTAGCTATGGGGTTTTACCCCGGGTAATTGACATTTCAAAATCTAGGAGGGGGTATTGGGTGGGTCAAACCCCTAGCTTTCTAGGGGGGTCAACCCGGGATGGAAGATTTTAAAACCTAAAGGGGGGTCAGGTGGGGTCCAATTTCCAAAACAAAACACTTTTAAACCATTAAATGTTTAATAATAGTTTTTTATAATATAATACTACATTTTATTCAATAAAAAGCGATATTTAGATATAAAAGGGTGTAAAAACATGAATTTGTGTTAAAAATTCACGTTTTGGAAGAAAATTTAGTATAAAAAAAGTACTTAAAATTTTCTCAAGAGGAAAGGGGGGGTCAGATTTCAAAATCTAGAGGGGGGTCAAGAGTAAAAAATTAGAAAATTTGGGGGGAGTGGGGGACCTGGATTTTTTTCTAGGGGGGGGGGGCAAATTTTGAGGCTAGGGGGGTGGACCCCACCCTACCCCCCTTGTTCATCTATGGTTGTAATTCATTTTACCATATAGCGCTAAAAATATCAAATTTAAAAAAGTGAAAACAAAAAAATTAACAAAAAAGTTAACAGAAATTCAATAGTTTTCTGAAGAAACAATGTTATCCATCGCATCATTTGCAAATAACATAGCATTTTGAGTGAATGATTCCTGAGATGTGTTAAGATCCATAGGAATGTTTGAGAACTCTTCGGGATAAGGAATAGCTATGTTGGATGTTGGATGACGGCGAGGGTATTTGAAGACCCATTCGACTTAAGGTAGAATATTGTAGTTTTAGCAATATTACAGGAACCATATTTTTTATTGATGCATATTGTTTATTTAGAGGAAGAATGGGGGGAGGGGGTGGAGGTGAACCCGGAAAACATTTCAAGATGGTATTCCCCAAAAACTTGTTTTTTAGCATTTTTAGTAATTGGACCTATGCAACCTTTAGAGGAGTATCCAAATTCCGGAGTACCCAAAATTTTAGGAGGGGGCAGGGCGGTCGACAATTAACTCTCTATCTCCTCTCCTCCACATGGCCACTAATACTGATAGGATTTTGAGATCCAGAATAAATTTGCCTAATGTTAAAATGACAAATTAAATAAACAACTCATTTCTTTAAGCTTGATTCCAAAAACTTATGGATAAAAACTTTTCTCAATTTATTGAATAGGTTGAACAATTTGCCCACTATGCTTCAACCAACTGGTTTAAAACCAAATTAGGCAAGATTTTTAGCTAAAACTTAACAGTACTCTACCTCAATTCAGCTTTTAGCTTAAGTATTTCTAATTTGTTTTTATATCGTTGTTCTGAAATAAGTTCACGATGCTCTTTTATTAGCACTCTTTGTTCATTAAGCGTTTCTTGTTGAATACTTGCACTTGCTTGACTGCTAAAATTTATGCAGTAAGTGGTCTATTAAAATTTAAAATTGTTTAAGCATTAAGTTAAAAAAATTAAGCAAAAATTTTTTGTTTACCAAACACACCTATTTAACATTACTTTCTGGGTTGTAAAATTTTTTTAAAAATTATGTTAAGTTTGATTTGTTAAAAATTGGACCATTTACCGCATTTTGCGCTTTGCTTCTGTGGCAGGTAACGGAGAAGGTGATTGACTACTGGGAAAAGGTCTTCGTTTTTTTTGGGATAGTTCCGCACGCCAATGTGGTGTCGATAAAAGTTGTTAAATTTATAGTGTAGGTTTTAAAGTTTTTAAAATTATATTATGCATATATAGTTTAAATTTTAAATGTCTTGTTGCTTTAAAGAATTGCTAAAACTTATATTTAAATTTTAGCGGTTTTACCGTTTTTTTAGCGGTTTTAAATTTTAAATGTTTTGTTGCTTTAAAAAATTGCTAAAACTTATATTTATATTTTAGCGGTTGTACCGCCCATCACTAAAAATTTTAGTTATTTATTGGTGAAAAAAATTTATAAATCAAAAAGTTTGCTAAAAACCTTTAATGCAATACAAATTTTGGATTATTTTGAATTTAATGAATCTTAATTTGGAAAACTTTTAAAACTAAAAAAAACATTAAAATTTAACAACATATAAAATTTAACAACATATACCCTTAGATAAAGTTTCAAGCTCTTCATCTTTGCTTTCATCTGCCGATGAATTGTCAATTATTGGGTCATTCTGAATAGGACTCTCTGCAATGGTGCGAGCAGTGTCGGCGGAAGACTCAACTCCCGACCCAATCCCAACTAAGGAATCACCCCTGGAACCATATACAATGTTATACTTATTTTTGAAGATGTGATATTTTATTTATAAGATATTTATAAGATATTTTTAAATATGTATAACCAGCAACATCCAAATATTGCTTTAGCCTCCAAAGCAGTTATCCAATCCATAAATGTGGCTAGTAATTGCAAACCTACAGATAATCCTGAAAGAAATCCATACTGTTCTTTTGTTATTAGGTTATTTTTTCGTAAATAATCTAGTATAGTATCAAATATAATACTTTCGATAGTTTTGCAACATATTGACGTTAAAGAAATACCTCTATAATCCTTTGTACCTGTTGACCGATCAAGTACCAGGTCACCCACCGATCCTCTCCTTTGAGCAACTCCTGTAATTCTTGTGTTAGAGTCTTTACACAGAGGTGGTGGTGACCGCTGCATCATAGCTACTTTTAACCTGAATGCGTTTTGTTATTATAAAAAAAAATTTCGGCAGAGGTTTTTATTAGTAAAGGTTACTATGATAACTGCCCACCTTGCGGTGAGCAAAGGCATTTTTGAAAAACAATAAGTTTTTAAAATACAATTATTAAGTTTTTAGACTGAAAAAAAAGGCTGTTTGCCTAACCCAGTTTAGAGTGAAAACACGGTGCAACTGGCACCAATGTGAGTAAATGCAAAATGAGGTGAAAGCGGCATAATTTAAGATTTATGCAATAATTGTTCAGTAAATTTGGGGAATTAGCAGCGAAAAGTTATTAACACAAGCTTTTACGTGCAAATGTAATTATTGACAATTACATTTGCAAGGGTTACTTAACCTGCCTATTTAATTAAACAATTTACTTAATGATTAATTAACTAACTTCATGTGCAATTTTCCCTAAAAATATACCTGCACGGGCTACTAACAACTTGGAGCCATTACGCCATGTAATTTTAGGTCGTTCAGCCAATGACCAGCTTCCGCTCAAACAAATTCCCTACCTAGATTGGCTAAAACCAATCACAGCTGTCGGCATCTCAGAACATTCATTATAAAAATAAGGCTTAATTACAATAATTCTAACCTCTGATAGCTCATGCTGACTTTACAGATCCTCTTCAGAGCGGTAGGCTACAACAAAGGAGTGCCGGCACAAAAGAATCCTGGCACAAAAGAGTCCCGGCACAAAAGATCCCAGCACAAAAGAGTCCTGGAGAAAATGCGCCAAGCGCTTCGAACGGTGAGGTCGGCACAAAAGAGTCCTGGCATAAAATCAATTTTTCACAGGTGACATACAATGTTCACACCTAAGCTGTCTTCCAGTTTTTTATTCGTTTTTTAATTAGCCCCTAACAGGTTGTGTGAAAAATTTTGCCGTGTGTGTGTGTGTGTGTATGTGCGTGTGTGTATGTGTGTGCGTCGTGTGTGTGTGTGTGTGTGTGTGTGTGTGTGTGTGTGTGTGTGTGTGTGTGTGTGTGTGTGTGTGTGTGTGTGTGTGTGCGACGTGTGCATCGTGTGTGTGTGTGTGTGTGTGTGTATGTGTGTGTGTGTATGTGTGTGTGTTGTGTGTGTGTGTGTGTGTGTGTGTGTGTGTGTGTGTATCTGTGTGTGTGTGTGTGTGTTCCCTAACTACTCTCCAACCCCAACCACCCAACGGAAAAGGTTGATAGAGGTATCATTGGAAAGGTTATAGCCCAGGAAATGTCGTAAGGGGGTTTAAATTTGAAGAAATTTTACATGGACATCTTTAGACTGGACAATGCATTTTCACCAAAGGGGGACCCTATGGATTTTGGAAATTAAACAATTTTTTGTCTTTGAATTAGCTCAAACTTATTGGTAAGAGTAATTAGCCGATGTAAAGACAGAATATCATGTTTTTTGGAAAAAATGAACATAGACATTTTTAGACTGGACAACATTTTTTTCCCTAAAGAAGGGAATTTACTTTGCTCCACAACCACAAATGGTATTCGGCTAAATGAGATATCATTGCAAAGCTTACAATCCAGGGAATGTCATAAAGAGGTTGGAATTTAGAAAAATTTTGCTTCAACATCTTTAGCCTAGACAAAACATTTTCACAAAAGGGAGAAACCCATGTATAGATTTTGGAAATTGAAAATTTTTTTGTCTTTAAATTGGCTTGAACTTATTGATAAAAGTAATTAGCCAATGTAAAACCAAAATGTCATGTTTTTGGTAAGATTAGCATGGACATCTTAATGCTGAACAACGTTTTTTCACTAAAAAAGGGAACGACCTTCCTCCCCAACTAGCAAAAAGATTGGGCTAAATGAGATATCATTGCAAAGTTTACAGACAAGAGAATGTCATAAAAAAGTTGAAACTTAAAAAAATCGCATGGACATCTTTTGGTTGACAAGACATTTTCTCAAAAACAGGGCCCTATGGACTTTGAAAGTTGAATCCTATCCTTGAATTGGTTCAAACTTATTGGTAAGAGTAATTCGCCAATGTAAAGTCAGAATTTTATTTTTTTGGAAAAATGAACATGGATATCTTTATGTTGGACGTTTTTTCACTAAAAGGGGGAATGAACTTTCTCCTTAACCACGAAAAGGATTAGGCCAAATGAGATATCATTGCAAAGGTTAAGTTTCAAAGAATGTCATAAAAGGGTTGAATGTTTCAAAAAATAAATAACAAGGACATTTTTATGCTGGACAACATATTTTGACCAAAAGGGGGCCCTTCTCCCCAACCACAAAACGGATTGGGCTAAATGAGGTATCATTGCAAAGCTTATAATCTGGAGAATACTGTAAATGGGTTGAAATTTTAAAAAAAACATGGGCATCTTTATACTGGCATGGACATTGACATCTTTATGCTGGACAACATATTTTCAGCAAATGAGGGAAAGACCCTTCTCCCCAACGACAAAATGGAGTGCGAGTTAACTGAGGTATCATTGTAAAGCTTACAGTCACGAAAATGGCATAGAAGGCTTGAATTTTCAAAAAAAAAAGATTAGTAAATGAATATAAAAAATGGGGGGAAATTATTTGTCAGCCGTATGGCTGAAACGGTCTACTTGTAGTTAAAATATTACAATTTTACGTCAAAGAAGTGTTTTGGTTGTGATTTTAAGGATGACCAGATGTGTCCAAATTCAATTTGGTTTTAAACAAGTTTTAAATCTTAAGGACTTTTAGCATAATCACAAATTTGTTTTGAGTTGCTTATTTAGTGTTTTTTTTTCAGAAAGCTTAAATTTTTAACATCATAGTACATCCCTTGGTTTTTTCGTTAATCAGACTACTATAGTCCTAAACTTAATTTGAATTCTAAAGAATAGCGTGTTAGAGAGAAGTTATTTCTGCTAAATTATAATATAATTAGTTTTAATTTCAAAATTAAAAACATTATATAATTAGTTTTAATTTCAAAATTATAAACATTTTTAAAAATATTATAAAACATTACAACAGATTACGACAGAATTTTGAATGTACAGAAAGATTTCGAATGATGATTATATTAATAATGGGAGGTGGGATAAAAATGGATGCCAAAAATAGCTAAAAAGTAGTTAATAAATAAAAAAACACATAAAAAAGTAAATTATAACAAAAAAATTGAATGTACCATTAAATAAACAAATAAATAACTGATAAATCTATTAATAAAGCGTACATCACCTCCTAATGTAATGCAAAATTTTCTTCAATACATTTGAATTTCCGTCATAATACTTTATAGTTTTTTAAATCTTTTGTGTAGTTTTGTGAACAATTTTTTACTTATAAAGTGGTATACTAGCTTTAAAAAGTGCTCCAGATCTAAACAGAAAAAATACGTGATATAAAAAAAAGGAAAAGTTAACAAAAGTTATTTTTATCAGCAAAAATAAGTGAAAGTTGTATCTTGGTTTCTAACCATCACTCTTACTTGATGACCTTTTTCTGGGTATATATCATCTGCTTCTTTAAATTTAACTACCTTCTACCTGCTTTTTAAAAAAAATTAAAGCTGCTCACAAGGAAGTTTTATTTGATTTGAAAGTAGTTTTTTCTGCCTCCTACAAACCTTCAAGGTTGCTTGTTGGGGTAGTTTCACTTGCCTCCTCTCAGGTGTTTCTAAGCATGCCTCCAATGCAATTTTACAACCTGTTACTTTTCTCCAGCTCGCCAATGAAAGGATTAAAAACCGTAATAATTAGCATAAACATTTGTTTTCCCACGAAAAACTCTTTAATTTATATTTACTGTTCACGGTTACTCTGACACAAAGAGTCACAATCAGTATAAAATCAACGTGACTTTGACTCATTTTTGTTTAGATTATTTGTGTTAAGATATTAAAAGAGTAAAGCACGTTTCACACTGGAGTGTTAGGTGCTAGATGCTAGGTGCTAAGTTCTGAGTGCTAGCTGCTACGTGCTAGGTTCTATGTGCTACGTGCTAAGTGCTCACTGCAGTGCTAGCTAGCACTGCTAAAAACAAGTTTAAGAAAATACGTTATTGTTTTTATATGTAGGGAAATAAAAATTTTCTTAACGAATGTTTTTCATCTGATGACCACGGCAAAAAAGTAAATATTCTTTTGTTTCTTTTCTTCAAAAAAAGATGGTTTTGCAAAAAATAAAATAAGTTGATGGGTTCGCCCAATTCAAAAAATAAAATAAGTTGATGGGTTCGCCCAATTTTTCGCCCAAATCATAAACAAAAAGGCAAATGCAATGCTCTTATTCAAAAAATGAGACTTCAGGATAACCACGAGTACTTTTTTGACTATTTTTAAATGACTCAATGATTCAATTTCTTTTGTCAATGGTCGAACCTTTGATTGTAAAACATGAAAGCAACTTTCGAGAATCTAGAATCATTCTATGTGGATGCATAATGAAGCTTTTATTAATCAATTATGAATTGACTTAAATTTTAAAAAATAATTCAGCAATGGAGAATAGCGATGGTTAATTCAATGTACACAATAGGTCTTGAGAAGGTCTTGAGAAGAAATCAATATATTTTCGTATAAGACCTAATAAAGAGGAAGAAAAAAAATATGCACAACCAGCTTTTTTGTTTTTTTTTCAGAATAAAATGTTTTATGTTTTTGTTATTTTCGTGTATTATGATCGTGTTTTTTTTTTGTTAACCACCGTCATAAACAAATTATTTTTTTAATACTTCTTGAGACTTTTGTGTGCATTAACTTAACTGTTGTAATTCCTCATAAATTTATTTGAAACGTATATTTACTTAAAATATTCAAGAATTATTTGTAAATTTATTTTTATTAAAAATATATTAGCTTAAAATAAAAAAACAAAGATTTTAAAAGCAATATTTTTGCTATTATTATATCCGCCAAATAGAATTATAGTTGCATTTCTAGTCTCATAAATGTTAAGAATTTTCTTTAAAAGATGTTTCTATCTATCGCTAGATTAGCGAGCAAGATGTTTTTATAAGTTTACAGTAAGATTTCGCGGTTTAATACCATTAAGCCGTATACAATTCGCGTGCTTTAAAATGAAATCATGTGTTTTTTTTTATTGGTTGTCTCGATGGCTGTAAAAGAGGCTTAGTTCTATGCTTTGGTTTTTAATTGTTTTGTAAAGTGTTCCCTTGTTTGATATAATTGTGTTAGTCATAATAAATCATTTATTGGGACCCCATCGACTGCATAATAATTTATAACAACACTAAAACAACATTGGAGAGACACATTCATTTTTCTTTACATGGCGCTACAGTGACTCGAATCTAATAAAATTATGGCTAGCGCTATTCGTCAACAGTTGGGTTCTGCGCGACAACGGTTGTCTAATGCTGTTAAAGGACAACCGTTGGAAATTGAAGAAGATGTCACCCGCTCTAGGGACGAAAATATTGAATATTTGCGGGAATTAGCATATAATGTGCGGAACGCGGTGACCCAGATTAAAAGCTATCAGAAAACTGTTAAAGATCTGGTCACTCAGTGGACTGAGATCAATTCTCGCCTTCCTCCCGATCAGCTTGTTACAGAACAATCGCTTTTTGAGGAATGGTCCACAGGAACTGCTGACAGAGAAGGGTTCACAGCTGTTTTAAACCAAGCTGAAGATCGATTAATTTACTATGACGGAGTGCAAACTGAAATTTCCACTCATCTTCACATGCTGGGTAATGTGCAGCCCGGCCAACCGGTTCCTGTCCCACGTCGTCCATCATTTGAGCCGTCTGACGGAGCGAATCCTGTCCTCCAAAATTCCGATGTTGGGTCTCCTGGTCATTCCAGACAGCCGGAATTTACTGCAACAGACGGTGTCGCCCTTCCCAAAATCCCATTAATGGAATGGGACGGAAATGCGTTGGGGTTCAATGAATTCTGGGATTTTTTCACAGTAGCAGTAGACAATAAGCGTATTCACAATTCTGAAAAGTTGTCTTATTTAATGCGGTGTCTTAAAGGCCCAGCATTGAGTGCTGTGGAAGGCCTTTCTTTGGATGGCAATAATTACCGCATTGCCGTTGATTTGCTCAAAGCTCGTTTTGGTGATAAACGAATTATCACCAATGCTTTGTACAACGAGCTCCAGGAGTGCAAGCTGAACGACAACACTCCACAGCAACTGCAGAGTGGAGTCGATCATATGGAAAAGCTGCTCAGAAAATTGGAGGCCAACAACAAGGATATTCAACAACAATGTCTTTTTATTATGTTGTCAAAAAATGTGCCGCCTCATATTTATAAAAAGATTGAGTATTTAAGACCCATTGACGACACATGGGATGTAAAAAGTTTGTGTAAGGCACTGAGACATTACGCAGTTGTAAACGAACGAGTAGAACGTATGACTTCATCTGAGGTGATTAGTAAATCACAAAGTTATAAAAAATTGAGTTCTAATGTGCAGGAACCTGAGAGTTATTCCACGTTGGTGTCAAGTGCAAAAAATTTAAGTTCTCAGGGTAAAAATTGTTATCAAAAAGATAATAACATAAATTATGTTAAATTATGTGTGTTTTGTGAGGACAGTAACCATGACAGTAAAAATTGTATGAGACACGCTTCTTCTTCAGCACGCCATGCTATAGCAAGTTACAAGAAGTTGTGTTTTAACTGTCTTAAATCAGGTCACTCAAAGTCAACTTGCAGATCCATGGGTAAATGTGTGTACTGTAAGAAACCTGGTCATCACAGTGCGCTGTGTAATGAACAGTTTTCTTGCAAAAATGATGCAAGTTTAAATAAGCCGGCTAAGAAAGCACAGACTTTTAATTACAGTGTTCAAAGGCAAAAGCCTCAAAAACAACAGCCCAAAACCGCGTTTCACAAAACGCCAAACGCTATTAACAAAAATTCAAGTGTTAAAACTTTGTCAACGTCTCCTGTTAAAAATGGTTTGGGTAATACAACAATTGCCATACATGGCAATGTCCACAAAACTGATTGCGTTGAATGTGCCGAACGTGGACACAATGCAGATGCGGGAAATAAAGTCTCAACTTTTTCCAACTCAAAGAACGTCCTAAACTCCCAAAACTGCATTGAGTCTGCCAAACGCACAATCAATCCAGCAGTTAAACATGGTGTACGTAAATCAACTGTAGTGCACAAAGTTCACAACTCTCTAAACTCGGGTCATACTTCATTTTTGTCACTTGCGTATGTGTCTGTTTTAAATCAAAAAACAAAAAAATGCGGTCAATGTTTTAGTTTTACTTGATCCTGGCTCGCAAAGAAGTTTCATAAATGAAAACATGGCAAAACTTTTGTGGCTGTCAAGTGATGGAGAAGAAAACCTTCAAGTGAACACTTTTGGAAACACTGAATCTAAACCGGTTTCCACTTATTTGGTCAAAGTAAACATAAAGCTGAAAAACGGCCAAAAGAAGATGATACAGCTCAACACATTTCCTCACTTAACAAACGAAATGGAGCATGCCCAATTATCAGAATTTGATTTACAGTTTCTTTCTCAAAAAACGGAAGAATTGGCTTGCCCAATCAATTTGCAAACTGGAATCTACAAGCCAGATATGCTAATTGGTCAAGACTACTTTTGGGAGTTCATAACCGATGGACCAACAGACAAGACACCGTCTGGAATTTTTCTAATTCCATCCACACTTGGAACACTTTTAGCTGGTGGACGCCTAAAAACAAGCACCATGTTGGTGTCATCCACAAACGTAGCCTGCAACATGGTATCGTTAGGAGTTATGCTAAACGGCTTTAAAGACCAAAGTGAAGAGTCTGTCAGCATCGCCACAGATTCACATATACATGACCTAGAATTTTTATGGTCACTTGAGTCGGCTGGAATTCAAGATAATCCAGTCAGCGAAGATGACAATGAAGCGTGGCGTCAATTTAAAGAATCTATAAACTTCAAAAATGGGAGATACCATGTTAGTTTTCCATTCAAAAAATGCCATGGGAAACTGGAAGATAATTTTGGAATTTCAATGGCAAGGCTAAAAGGTCTTATGAATCGTCTAAAAGAAGACCGTGAATTGCTGAAAAAGTACAGCGCCATAATTTCTGATCAAGTGGAAAAAGAAATCGTTGAAAAGGTATCTTTAGAAAAACCAAAAAATCATGAAACCTTTCATTATTTACCGCATCATCCGGTAATAACTCCTTCCAAGGCGACCACAAAGGTCCGCATTGTGTATGATGCAAGTGCCCGCACACACTCATCAGTGAGCTTAAATGATTGCTTGCTCCGCGGACCAGTTCTTTTACCAGATTTACCTGGTATGTTAATGAGATTTCAGCTCCATGAAATCGGAATCTCAGCAGATTTGGAAAAAGCTTTCCTTCAAATTGGCTTAAACGAAGTAGATCGCGACCTAACGCGATTTTTGTGGCTCAAAGATGACTTAAATCCAGAATGTGAAAATAATCTACAAGCCTTTCGCTTTTGCCGAGTTCCCTTTGGATTCAAGTCTTCCCCATTTCTACTGGGAGCTACAATTCAACAGCATTTGGAAAAGCTTGGAACACCTTTGGCGTCAGAAATAGCTCAAAACACATATGTTGACAACATAATGTATGGAACAAACAATGTTAATAAGGCTGTTGAAATATGCACTGATCTCAAAGCATATTTTAAGTCAATGAGTGCTAACATTCGAGAATTCGCTTCAAACTCTAAGGATCTTATGAATACACTACCTGAAGCTGACAAAGCTAGTGGCTCAATTCAAAAGCTACTAGGAATGAAATGGGATTTAGATCAAGACATATTGTTGTATTCAACTCCTAAATACAATGATGATGTGATTCTTACCAGAAGATTGGTATCCAGCACTATTGCAAGTGTTTTTGATCCATTAGGTTTACTGTGCCCAGCCACACTAGTTGGCAAACTGTTTCTGCAAGAATTGTGGCAATTTAAAGACTTTGATTGGGATACTCCATTGTCACCTGAACTTGCTAAAAGATGGAAAAAGATAGGTGCCTTTATTAAGAAAATCACTTCTGAAATATCAATACCGCGATTCATGGGATCAAAAGCACAGGACTGGTTAAATAATTTAACCAGTCCTGTGCTTTTAATAAAAATAATTTTTATTCTGCTCATAAAATGAGCAGAATATCAAAAATAATCAATTGTGCTCAATTTTCAAAGTTTAACAAATTGTTACGCACAACAGTGTTTGTGATTCGATTTTTACTTTTTATGATACCTGCTGGATGTAAAAATTTGTTTCCTTTTATAAATTGGAAATTATTTCACAAAAAAGAAATACATCTCTGGAATGGAGATTAATGAAGCTGAAACTTTATGGATAAAAGACATTCAACAAATGGAAAAATTTCAGCCAAGCCTCCTTAAGCAGTTAGGGGCTCAGTTGGATGAAAACGGTATTATTAGATGCTGTGGAAGATTATCGGAGTCCACTTTAATTGAAAAACCACCAATTTTGATACCAGAAAATAGCAAATTTACTGAGCTTTTGATAACAAATGTGCATGAACGCTTTAAACATGCAAGTATACAACACACTCTTGCTCAACTTCGCCTTGAATACTGGATACCTAGAGGAAAAAAATAGTAAGAAGTGTTCTAAGTAAATGCACAATTTGTAAAAAACATCAAGGTGGCCCTTACAAACTACCGCAAATGGCTAACATTCCTGATTTTAGAATTTCACCTTCACGACCATTTGAACACATTGGTATTGACTTTTTTGGTCCAATGAAGATTAAAGTTGCGACAGAAACATACAAGTGATGGGTATTATTAATTACTTGTGCAGTTGTAAGAGCTGTTCACATGGAAGTTGTATTAGATATGACTACTGCAACGTTTTTAAATGCCTTTAGAAGATTTGTAGCCAAACGCGGTCTACCCAAAACAGTTGTGTCTGACCAAGCAGCGACGTTTAAACTCCCGGATCAGACTATTCAAAATGCATGGAACAATATGACTAAAAGTGAAGAATTTGTGGACTATGTGGCTACTCAAAGAATAGACTGAAAATTTATCACGCCCTATTCACCTTGGTGTGGGGGTTTCTATGAACGACTGGTCGATATTGTAAAAAATTCATTTCGAAATACAGTAGGCAGAAAACTTTTACAATATGATGATTTTATTACTGAAATGGCAGAAGCAGAAGCTGTGGTGAACTCAAGGCCACTAACTTACCTACATGAATTTCCAAACGCCACAATTTTAAGACCTATTGATTTTCTACTTTTGAAAACAGGAAAAAATCAGCTGGTGCGAAATGGATTTCCCCCATTTGCATATGAAGATAACGACTCTGATGATGAATATAAACCGCAGAAAAATGCGTCAGATAAACTTACCCAAATCTGGTACAAAACACAAATGACCACAGAGAAATTGTGGAAAACGTTTAAAGAAGAATATTTACCAGCTTTGCGAGAAAGTTCAACATGGAGTCATAACCACAGTCGAGCTGCTGTTGCTTTCAAACCAGAAGTTGGCGACGTTGTTTTAATTGAAGAAGAAAACAAACCAAGAGGAGTTTGGAAATTGGGTAAAATAAATCAAATTCATCACGGACGGGATAATGAAATTCGAGAAGTGGATGTAACAAATCCAACTGGTAACACTTCTACACAATCAATAAATCCATTGTTTCCCATTGAATGCAGCAAAGCGAGAAACCCAAATCCTTCTAATTTAATTCACATGGGAAATTTAACTATCAGATCTTTGTTTACATTTGTTGCATTAGCTCTATTAGCACTTCCTTCCACGGCTGACAAAACATGTAAATCTGAATCCATAAAATTTAAAACATCTGAACAGTGTGTTACATCAGGTGTTGTTATTGAAGTAACCAAATCTTCCTACTGTTGGTACAAAAAAAGCTGCATTAAAACCCTTCATCTCAATGGACAAGGAAGATGCGTACGAAAATGCAAATGTCCCCACTGGGCAAGTGGTTGTACATTTCTAAATGTAATCAATCAACCGTCTGTAGACGATATGGAATCTTTAAGCATTGATCAACCATCCATCTGCTCAATGCATTCAAATTTGTTTCCAAACACAGATTGTGACAATAAATTAACAACACAAAAGTTTCATCAAATTGAACTTTTTGATGGCACCAAACATTTAGTAAAAAGTCTTCAAATTGTCACTAAAGATCCACACAGCAACTTTGAGTGTTTTGGACATGGATCAACGTTCACTGGAACACCAGAGTTCTGCGAAAATCATGAATGTGTCTCCTCAGCAAATAAATTTTGTTTCTACCGACATAAAGAAATTAATTTTTATGTTACAAGCGAAGGAAAACACATTCCAGTGCAAGCATGGGGCACAATTTCAGTTCAAATTTACGATTATAAAAAACCTGCAAAACTGAAAACAAATTGTCAAACTTGTGGTGCTACTTGTACACAAGGAGGAATTCAGTTGCAGTTAGAGACAGATGTTAGTTTGATTGAAACTTGCATTGAAGCTTTTTGTATGCAGTTTCCACATCCACAACCAATTCAAGAAGTTTTATTTCCATCTGAAGTTACCTTACATAAACAAGACATTTTTATAAAAATATATCAACATGGTGCTGTCAGTCAAGAAATCGGGCTTACATATCCAGCCACACCTTTTTGTAAACAAATCAACTGTCTTATGTGCTATTACTTTACAATCTACACTGTACTCCAATGAAGGTTGTGATTACATTAATGATAATAGGAAGTATATGTATGTATTTTATTTATAAGTTGTACATTACAATTTTAAATTTAGCTTATTTAATATATTACATAATTATAATATTTTTAAAACTCTGTAATGTTATGTTTTATTGTTTAATCAATGCATAGAAAACATGTGTAAAGTGGCGTAAAACAGCCAAACATTCAACAAATACACAAGATCGACCTTACGGTATTCGCCAACGACCTAGAGGTTCTCTAAATCGATTTCACACAAGCATTGTTATTATTACAACGTTACTCGCTCTTCTTTTTAAACCCATAACTGCTTGCACTGCCGTGGAATCAATTCAAGCGCAAAAATCGTCTTGTATGACGTTAAAAAACGGACGTTTTGTCTGTACTATAAATCAAATTACGCGATTAAACCTGGTTCCTACAGGCCAAGAAGCTTGTTTATTAATTTCCGACACACATGGTACGCCTCTGGGAACCATAAGCCTTTCAGTTAAGGAAGTTTTCTTTAAATGCACTAAACGTAGTGAATTTTTTACAAGGTCTTACAAAATGAAAGTAGAAAGTAGAAAACGATGCTATAAGTCTGGTTCTTGTTTAGGAGACTATTGTAATAACGTCAGAAAGGACACAAAAATTAAAGAACTAACTGAAGGAAATCAGTATCCTGGACTTTCTCATTGTGTACAAAGTTGCGGTTGCATCGGCTGCGGATGTTTTTTCTGTAATTCTGCTTGCTTGTTTTACAGAGTTTTCGCTATACCAACTTCAACCGCAACATTTGAAGTTTTTTCTTGTACATCATGGACGTTAAAGGCGTTAATTTCAATAAAACTCGTTCATCAAAAAAACGCTTCATTGTCTCAAGAACATACATTTGAACTTACACCTGGAATACCAATGACTTGGAAAGATATTTCAATGTCATTTGTTTCACTTGTCTCGCCCCCAAGTTCACTTCTGAGCAAGAAATTTATTACAGATGGGCAAACGACTATTTCGGTGGACATATCATCATCAGGACAGGAAGTGGTTGGAACTTTGGGTCAGCTACAATGTCCTAATCAAGAAGAAGCCAAACATTTTAGAAATTGCACAATCCCGGTAAATTCGTGCAACTGTGATCCAACAAGTGACTCTGTTAGTTGTCAATGTACAAGTCAAACAATAGAACCTCTATTTGACGATAAACAATTACTATTGCCCATTGTCGCATCAGGAATTACAATATTTCAAGAAAATAGAAATATCAAAGCAAAATTTGGATCATTTTCAACAATGGAAATGCAATTAGAATTGAAGAATTACCACCTGTCAACAAAATCAGATGCAAATCACTGCAAAATTATTCCTATATCGTTTGAAGGTTGCTACAATTGTATTACAGGTGCCAAACTTAAGTTCATTTGTGAAACTGACTTTGGAAGCGCACTCGCTCATGTCACATGCGGATTTGAAAAATTTTCAACAAAATGTCATTCTAAAGGACATTCAAACACTGTAGCTTTAGCTTTCAATCATCCAATCATTAATTACATTTGTGAAGTGCAATGTCCAGCTGGAGTTTCAAAATTTAACCTCTCTGGTCATTTGGTTTATGTTGACTCAGTAAACAAAAACCAAATTTCGAATATCGTAAGTAAAACTAAAAATAAACGCGAAATATCTATAAATCTTGGTGTTTTAAATGATATATTGCCAAAAAATATTTTTTCACGTATAATATCTATTGTAGTGTGTTTTATTTGTGTCATATTCGGATTTTTTGTATTATTGTGGATTTTACCATTATGTTTAAATAAAGTTATAAGCTTGGTGCCTAATTGCAAATTAAACAGACAGAAAAGCAACATTAAAAAACAACAACAACAACATTGTTTAAACTTATTAAAATTTAAGTTTTTATATTTTTACAAAAAATTATAAAGGTTTATTAATTAAAAAGTTTACTAATTAATTAATTATTTTCTCATTTTATTTATGTCAATAAGTTCCCAAAGTTAATTTTTTCATGCTAAAAACCTTTATATGTACTTATATACTATTTAAAAAAAGTAATATTTGTGTTTTATCAAAATTGTGTTACATTTATGTTTTAAAAAGTATCAAGTTTTGTTTTATTTTCAAATTCTTTAAAAGTGTTCAGCCAGAATATGTTTAGGCTAAGTATTTATCGCCCGCAGTTAAAGGGATGTTGTAATAAGGTTTTATTGTAATAATTGTATCCTGAGTTTAATTTCTTCTGGCTGGCGAATATCGCTAGATTAGCGAGCAAGATGTTTTTATAAGTTTACAGTAAGATTTCGCGGTTTAATACCATTAAGCCCTATGCAATTCGCGTGCTTTAAAATGAAATCATGTGTTTTTTTTATTGGTTGTCTGGATGGCTGTAAAAGAGGCTTAGTTCTATGCTTTGGTTTTTAATTGTTTTGTAAAGTGTTCCCTTGTTTGATATAATTGTGTTAGTCATAATAAATCATTTATTGGGACCCCATCGACTGCATAATAATTTATAACAACACTAAAACAACATTGGAGAGACACATTCATTTTTCTTTACACTATCAAAAAATGTTTGTTCAAATAAAAATAAGAGTTTAGATTAAAAACCACAATATTTTTAACTTTATTTTCTCTGAGAGTGCTTGTGCTAGCTATCACTAGTGACGGAGTTGTAGACAAACACAACCTAATTTAATGATAGCTAGCACCTAACACTTAGAACCTAGCACGTAGCACCTAGCACTTCAGTGTGAACGGACCATATCTTTAACATGGTCTACAACTTTTTCGAGTGATAGCTATCACCTAGCACGTAGCATCTAGCACCTAGCACTCCAGTGTGAAACGGGCTTAACAGTTACGATTATTTTACAACGCTTTTACTCAGTGTCAGAGTAACGACGTGTTAAAATACGTTATAAAATGGAAGACAGCTGATTTGTGAACATTGTATGTCAGCTGTGAAATATTGATGTTATGCCAGGACCCTTTTAGCGCTCGCAGCGTTTGGGCGCATAAACGCATTTTTTCCAGGACTCTTTTGTGCCGGGACTCTTTTGTGGCAGGACTCTTTTGTGCCAGCTGCGATTTTTTTCAGGACTCTTTTGTGCTGGGACTCTTTTGAAGGTGAGCCAGCTACAACAACAATCCAATTTAAAAAACGCCAACCAATGATATGGAACCCGTTTAGCGCCCACACTTTTAGTGTGGAGCGAATTTGCTGCTTGAAATGTTTTTTATTGCACGCGCGGCGGGTGACTAACGCGATTACTGTAATTTACTGACGCCTGAATATGACAAAGTCCAAATTTGAAAACTGAGCGGAATGACAACTTAATATTTAGCGATGATAATAATATAAATTACTATACCTACCAGGCGGTATGGCCCGACTCGCTCCCGCCGACTCGCTCCTGCCCCAACTCGCTCACAGCCCAACTCGCTCCCAGCCCAACTCGCTCCCAGCCCAACTCGCTCCCAGCACAACTCGCTCCCAGCCCGACTCGCTCCCAGCCCAACTCGCTCCCAGCCCAACTCGCTCCCAGCCCGACTTGCTCCCAGCCCAACTTGCTCCCAGCCCAACTCGCTCCCAGCCCGACTCGCTCCCAGCCCGACTCGCTCTTGTTTAAAACTGTAAACGCATTTTTATAACAGAATATTAGTTTAGTAAAAAATGTACATATGACACATAATTATATAACAAAAGGAAGATGGATTTGATAAATGCGTGATGCAGTGTATTATTAGACATTATGCTTTATCGCAGAGTAAAGAGGCTTAGGCTTAGGCTGAGGCTTAGGCTTAGGCTTAGGCTTAGGAAAATCCATCTTCCTTTTGTTATATAATTTTGTGTCATATGTACATTTTTTACTAAACTAATATTCTGTTATAAAAATGCGTTTACAGTTTTAAACGGGAGCAAGTCGGGCTGGGAGCGAGTCGGGCTGGGAGTGAGTTGGGCTGGGAGCGATTTGGGCTGGGAGCGAGTTGGGCTTGGAGCGAGTCGGGCTGGGAGCGAGTTGGGCTGGGAGCGAGTCGGGCCGGGAGCGAGTTGGGCTGGGAGCGAGTTGGGCTGGGAGCGAGTTGGGCTGGGAGTGAGTTGGGCTGGGAGCGAGTTGGGCTGGTAGCGAGTCGGCGGGAACAAGTTGTGGGCAACCCCCTACCAGGCACTCTCCCCTACAGTAAATTTCTATTTTAAGGTTATAATTAGCCGGAAAGTTTTTACCAGTATAGTCTTTCTCCCTTCAAAAATTTGCATAAACTTTATAATAATAATTCTGCGTATTCTTCAAAAACACGTCATTAAATTAAAATGGTTATTTTTATATCATGATACTTTCATAAACTCATAATATTATTAAGATAAAACCCATGAACTACCTTAACCATTTTAAACCTTAGTTTCCCTAAGCAGCCTAAGCAAAACCGTAAAATCAAGCTAAAACTCATAACAAATGAACAACAATAAAAAAAGGGGGAATATCCCGGTTTTTAAACGGGATAGTTTTTTTGGGGGAAAACTATCCTGGCTTTTTACCGGGATAGTCTTTCTGAGAGGAAAAAAGAATAGAGGAAAAGAAATCCTGCAACACCTGAATAAGAATTCCCACATATCACATTTATATGGAGCTTAAATTTACATACATTAAGCTAGAATTTCGGAACTAAAATAGCAAAAAGGTCTTTTCACATGATTCAGATACCCAAAAGTACATTTTTACTGACAAAAACAACGCATAATTTTCTCATCAACTTCCACAGGTGGTTTTGAAATACAATACATTTTGAAATATTTTATTGCTAGTTTGTCATTAATTTTAGCGATTTTAGCGTTTTGAAATATATGCCACTGCCTGATTGCATTATCACTTTTTTCTTGGTTAATTTTAAAATAGTAATATTTAATTGATTATTTAATTGATTAAAAAAAATTGATTGTTTCCTTTAGTTACTATATTAAATCAGATTTTTTGTGGTAGAAAAAGCTATTACTTACAAATAATGTTTATTCTTTTGAGATTGAAAAAAAAACTTGTATAGGTCGAAAAAACCCTAAAAAACCCCAACCCCAGACAAAAAACCCCCAAAAAAACTCAATTGGTCAGAAAAAAAGAAAAAAAAACCTAAAATTAGGGAGAAAACCCCAACCTGGAAACACGGGCGCCTTTCTGCTTAAAATTTGTAGGCTAGGCGCCAGCTGGCAGGTGACGTGCAAAATCGCCATAAAAGTTAGTGGACCGGGTCAAAAAAACCCCCCTCTCAAAAACAAGAGACAAACTATTTTACACCATTAAATAAAAAAAAATTATTTTTCCCAAACCTAAGAAAAACCCAAAAAATCAAAAACTCTATTATGATAGTTTTGTTAGTTATTGGTGTCTTTCTTGAAAAAATCACGATTTAATTTTAGAAGTTTAAAAAATTTCAAAAAAAATTAATAATTGGTTTGTTTTTTTTTAAATAAAACTAAGAGCAACTTAAACCTACTAAAAATTTTTGAACCAACTTTCCAAAAACCATAAACCATTTACCTGTGAAAAGAATTGAAACCCATTAGGTACTATTAGGAATATTACCACTGCAGTAAGATAAATATTTGCATATTATTATAGCTCAAAAAATACTCAAAGTTAGATGGAGTTATCTTAAAGAATCTATCTTCTATCTTAATGATCAGATAACAAAATTAAATTTTACTAAGCATAGTCTATGCATAGTTCAATTCTACTGTTTCATCATTTTATTTTTCTTTTCTTTTTTTCTCTTTTTTTCTTTTCTTTTTTTTCATCAACAACATCAAATCTACGACTTAATTTCCACCAATATAAAATACAATTCTAACAAAATATCAATGAACATAGCTATCTGAAATGACTTTAAAGGCTCAAAAAGAGCGCTTACTTAAGTCAGTTTTAAAACTTTTTTTGAATGCATCTAAAGAATCGACAGTTACTTGAGATGGGAGTAGATTGTTCTAAGGTGTAACCACTAAGGATGCATTGAGCTGCTCACAAATGTTCAATACCAATTGGTACTCACATATATTTATTGTTTTTGGGTTTTTTTTGTGGTTTTTTTTGGTCCTTGTCTTTTGGTTCTTTGTTTTTTGGATGGGGTGGCTGGGTTTTTTTTGGGTGCTTTTTCTTTTTTTTTGAATTTTATTTTTGCTTGGTTGGGTTTTTTTGGGTTTTTTGGGCCTTACGTTTTTTTTTCAATATCTCAAAAGAATAAACATTATTTGTAAAAAAAAAAAAGTAATAGCTTTTTCTACCACAAAAAATCTGATTTAATATAGTAACTAAAGGAAACAATCAATTTTTTTAATCAATTAAATAATCAATTAAATATTACTATTTTAAAATTAACCAAGAAAAAAGTGATAATGCAATCAGGCAGTGGCATATATTTCAGAACGCTAAAATCGCTAAAATTAATGACAAACTAGCAATAAAATATTTCAAAATGTATTGTATTTCAAAACCACCTGTGGAAGTTGATGAGAAAATTATGCATTGTTTTTGTCAGTAAAAATGTACTTTTGGGTATCTGAATCATGTGAAAAGACCTTTTTGCTATTTTAGTTCCAAAATTCTAGCTTAATGTATGTAAATTTAAGCTCCATATAAATGTGATATGTGGGAATTCTTATTCAGGTGTTGCAGGATTTCTTTTTTCCTCTATTCTTTTTCCTCTCAGAAAGACTATCCCGGTAAAAAGCCATGATAGTTTTTACCCCCAAAAAACTATCCCGTTTAAAAACCGGGATATTCCCCCTTTTTTAGTGTGTTCATTTGTTATGAGTTTTAGCTTGATTTTAAGGTTTTGCTTAGGCTGCTTAGGAAAACTAAGGTTTAAAATGGTTAAGGTAGTTCATGGGTTTTATCTTAATAATATTATGAGTTTATGAAAGTATCATGATATTAAAATAACCATTTTAATTTAATGACGTGTTTTTGAAAAATACGCAGAATTAATATTATAAAGTTTATGCAAATTTTTGAAGGGAGAAAGACTATACTGGTAAAAACTTTCCCCTGATTATAACGCTAAAATAGAAATTTACTGTAGCGGAGAGTGCCTGGTAGGGGGTTGCCCACAACTTGTTCCCGCCGACTCGCTACCAGCCCAACTCGCTCCCAGCCCAACTCACTCCCAGCCCAACTCGCTCCCAGCCCCACTCGCTCCCAGCCCAACTCGCGCCCGGCCCCATTCGCTCCCAGCCCAACTCGCTCCCAGCCCGACTCGCTCCCAGCCCAACTCGCTCCAGCCCAAATCGCTCCCAGCCCAACTCACTCCCACCCCGACTCGCTCCCAGCCCCACTTGCTCCCGTTTTAAACTGTAAACGCATTTTTATTCCAGAATATTAGTTTAGTAAAAAATGTACATATGACACAAACTTATATAACAAAAGGAAGATGGATTTTCCTAAGCCTAAGCCTAAGCCTAAGCCTCAGCCTAAGCCTAAGCCTTAGCCTCTTTACTGTGCCGATAAAGCATAATGTCTAATAATACACTGCATCACGCATTTATCAATTCCATCTTCCCTTTTGTTATATAATTATGTGTCATATGTACATTTTTTACTAAACTAATATTCTGTTTATAAAAAATGCGTTTACAGTTTTAAACGAGAGCGAGGTGGGGTGCGGCGCCCGGTGGGGGGGGAGGCCGAGTTGGGCTGGGACCCCATTGGGCTCGGGAGCAAGTCGGGCTGGGGGGGAGCCGAGTTGGGAGCCCGTGGGCTGCGGGGAGCCGAGTCGGGCTGGGGAGCAAGTTGTGGGGGGGGGGGAGTTGGGGTCGGAGGGGGATGGGCTGGGGAGCCGAGTTGGGCTGTGAGCGAGTTGGGGGCGGGAGGCGAGTCAGCGGGACGAGAGTCGGGCCATACCGCCTCGGTAGGTATAAGTAATTTACTGTATTTATAGTCGCTAAGATATTAAGTGTGGGGTCATTCCGCTGGGTTTGCAAATTTGGATTTTGTCATATTCTACATTTCAGTAAATTACAGTAATCGCGTTAGTTGCCGCCCGCCGCGCGTGCAGATAAAAACATTTCAAGCGGCAAATTCGCTCCACACTAAAAGTGTGGGCGCTAAACCGGGTTCCGGGATCATTGGTTGGCGTTTTTTTAATTGGATATTGTTGTTTTAGCTGGCTCACCTTCAAAAATTGCCGGCGCCGAAGATCTTCTGGAAAAAAATCGCAGCTGGCGCCGAAGGGTCCTGCCACAAAAGAGTCCCGGCGCCGAAAGAGTCCTGGAAAAAATGCGTTTATAGCAAAAATTTCAGAAACTCTAAAAGATTCCCTGGCATGACGTCAATATTTCACAGCTTGACAGTATGTTCCCGCGAATCAGCTGTCTTCATTTATAACGTATTTTAACACGTCGTTACTCTGACACTAACTAAAAGCGTTGTAAATAAATAATCGTAACTGTTAAGGGTTCCCGTTTTCGTACTGGAGTGCTAGGTGCTAGATGCTACATGCTAGGTGATAGCTATCACTCAAAAAAGTTGTAGACATGTTAATCCCATCGTTAGTGCGCACTGAAGTGCTAGGTGCTAGGTGCTAGGTTCTAAGTGTTCAGGTGCTAGCTATCATTAAATTTGGTTGTGTTTGTCTACAACTCCGTCCACTAGTGATAGCTGGCCCCCGCGCTCTCAGAGAAAAATAAAGTTAAAAATATTGT
>JASAMX010000988.1:0-26546 GCA_030248175.1 Microlaimidae sp. YZB2_3 | reverse complement strand
TATGTTTCATTATTACTTCGTTCAGTTATATTGCTCATTAAGAAAATTAAACATTTATTATGAACTGGACATTATCAAGCGTCATCTAGAAAACGATAGCAATGTAATAGGGCCACAGAGAACGGTACTTTCGTTTACCATTCAGAGCTCCTATAGCTCGTACACTGGCATGCGTCTCTTTGCGCCGTTCTCATGATAATACTTTGCTTGTTTGGAATTTTGGGAAATAGTCTTTCGTTGTATGCTTTTTCCATCGACATCATATCATCTATAAATATTCTGGTTAGGAATTTCACGCCAACTTTTACGTTTTTCTTTAATACATCTTCTAGCACTTGTTTTAATTGCACCACAAAGGTCAAATGATTATCAGTAAAGTAACGCCTCATGATAAGATTTAATTCTTCTAACACTAAACGGAATAATTTGATCAGCTCCATAACATTAATTGATCCATTGATAATGTAAAGTTTTTCAATTAAAAGTAACTAAGACACCAAATAATGCTTTCGAATCAACCAATTTTTAATAAAATTAAGTCATCATATTTACATCTACAAGGTTTGATTTAAAAAACTGCACAAAACAAGCAAAAAGTTTAAATTGTTGCATCAAAAAGCTAAGTTTTGTTTCGCTACAGGTTGCAACTGGGAAAATTTTGAAGACTTATATATTCAGCTATGCTTATCCTTGTGCCATGGTGCTAAAATCTGCATCAGTGTGGATTTTTGTGCTTATTACTACTGAAAGGTACATCGCAGTCATTAAACCGCTTGAAGTTCGATTCTACTGCACCGAGAGACGTGCTTGGGTTTTTTCCATGTGATCTTGATCTCGCTCTATGCTTTCGGCTACAACTTCATCCGATTTGGGAGTACGGTGTCGTTCCTGCACCGCCGTATTCTGTGGGATCAGTCAGGTAAGTCGCCATTTTCAAGCTCTAATGTAATTAATAATTGAATGAAATTTAATGTGGATGTGTGTCTAAAATTTGTTTGTAAGAAAAAATGATTATACCAGCAGGGTTCTATTTAAGATTGTGATTTTATAATAATTAAGAAAATTTAAAATATGGAATTGTAAAATAAGTTTTATTTTGTAAATTTGTTTTTATTAAGCATTAAATTTTGTGCATGAATTACTGTGTATTAATTATTGTTGTAGACTTTAACGTTTTTCATGGGTAGCGCGGGAGCGCCACGGGGCGATTTAGCCCCGTGGCGCCGCGCCAACCATACTAGAGAACGTGGGTAAATTTTGAAATTCAGAATTGCTTCTTCTTCTTCTTCTTCTTCGTTTTCTTCTTCTTCTTCTTATTATTATTATATTATTATTATTATTATTATGATTATTATTATTATTATTATTATTATTATTATTATTATTATTATTATTATTATTATTATTATTATTATTATTATTGTTGTTTTTATTATTATTATTATTATTATTATTATTATTATTATTATTATTATTATTATTATTATTATTATTATTATTATTATTATTATTATTATTATTATTATTATTATTATTATTATTCCAACGCTCCATCCTTAAAAGCAATGGGCGCTCATTTAGCTACTGATTGATCAAAAATAAACATGGGCTCATTAGAAGAAGGAGGAGGTTCTGAATTTCACAAAATTTACCCACGTTCTCTAGTAATGGTTGGCGCGGCGCCACGGGGCTAAATCCGCCCCATGGCGCTCCACGCTACCATGAAAAAACGTTAGAAGTCTACAACAAATAATTAATACACAGTAATTCATGCACAAAATTTAATGCTTAATAAAACGAATTTACAAAAAATAAAACTTATTTTTTTACGATTCAGTATTTTAATTTTCTTTAATTATTATAAAATCACAATCTTAAATAGAACCCTGTGAGAATGCACATTCTTACAGAGCAAATTTTTAGTAACACATATTTAGATTACTCCCATTCAATTATTAATTACATTAGATGACAAATTGGCGATACTAACTATCCCACAGAATACGGTGGTGCAAGAACGACACCGTACTCCCAAAATCGGATGAAAGTTGTAGCCGAAAACATAAGCGGGTGGAGAATCACGAAACCGCAAGCACGTCTCTCGGTGCAGTAGAATCGAACTTCAAGCGGTTTAATGACTGCGATGTACCTTTCAGTGGTAATAAGCACAAAAATCCACACTGATGCCGATTTGAGCACCATGGCACAAGGATAAACATAACTGAATATATAAGTCTTTAAATTTTCCCAAATGAAAAACCTGGGTAAAGTGAAGTAAACCTAGCTTTTTTTAATATGGTACACAATCTAAACTTTTTTCCTTGTTTTTTTGTGCAGTTTTTTTAAAATTCGTAATACCTTTACACGTAATACGCGATGACTTAATTTTATTAGAATTGGTTGCTTCGAAAGCATTATTTGGTTTTGAATGACTTTTTGAATTTAAAACTTTTAACATTAATTAATCAATTAATATTATTAATTATTAAGATTATTTTGTTTAAAGTGTTATAAGAATTAATCTTATCAGCTAGGTTTACTGCACCCCAGAAACTTATTTACCTTTGTGGTGGGATTAAAGCAGGTAGAGCAAATATAGGCACGAAAATAAAAGTCAGAAATAAGTCGGCGAGTGACAATCCCAGAATCAGAATATTTATAGATGATATCATGTGTTTACGGGAAAAAGCATACAACGAAAGACTATTTCCCACGATTCCAAACAAGCAAAGTATTATCATGAGAACGGCGCAAAAATAACTGATGCCAGTGTACGTCATGTAGCTTGAATGGTAAACGAAAGTACTGTTCTCTGGTGGCCCTATTACGTGTTTGTTTTCTGACATGACGCTTGATAATGTCCAAGGCACGGAGTCCATAATAAATGTTTAATTTTTCTTGATGGTTATATAATCTAAACGTAAAAACATGCATATAAAATGTAATTAGCGAAATCAAATAACAAGTACCAGCTTTTTTTCTGCACTTTTCGTGTTGTAAACAAATTACATTACAGTATCTTATTTATTATGATTGGTTTGGCCTGGTTAGGTCTTTTTGCATGCAATATTTGGTAAATACTTTAATAGTTTTTGGAGAGTGTTTCCAAATTTACCTGCACTAAAACTTAATACGTTTATAATTTAACCCCAACACGTTGGTCACAAAGGTCCTATTTGAACGAACGTTGTGTCATATTTATGGCAGCAACAGAATTATGACGTTAAAAAATCACTTCACACAATAAGTACTAGGCAAAAAACTAAATCGCTGTTCACAGCTCAGGCTTACGGCTTAAGACTTAAGACTTTAGACTTAAGAATAGTGACTTATGACTTGCGGTCCGCTTAACAGCTTGACTTAAAACTGATGACTTTGCGCTTAAGACTTCTGTCTTTAGACTTAAGAATTGAATCATGTTATAATTTGACTTAAGACTTGAGCTAGTTTTTTTGTTTTCAAGCTTAGAAAACAGATGAAAAATAAAATTTTTTGAAAAAAATGACAAATAAAACATTAATTTGGAACTTTAAATTTAAAAAATCAAGATCATTTTAATGATTTATATAAATCTAAAGAAAAAATAATTACAAAAAAATTGTTGTTAAAAATAGCAGATAAATGTGCAGACCTGTGCACGGTTTGAAAATGCCCCCAATATTAGTGGCTGCACCCCACCCCCCGTTTTAATGGCCCCCCCCCCCCACCCAAAAAAACAAAAGTACCCAAAAATAATCACGCCACCATCGCAAATTTTTTGACGTTTTTGGCTTATTTTAATGCATTTTAAGCCCTTTTAAACCTAGTTTTGCTTAAATTTCGCTTTTTTTTGTTCCTTTTCTTTTTTTTTCTCCTTCTTTTCTCTTTTTTCTCCTTTTTTTCTCTTTTTCCTGTTTCAAAAAAATTGCCCCCCGTCCCCCTCATTTTGGAATTGCCTCCCCCCATTAAAACCCCAAGGGAGGGGCAGTGCACAGGTCTAAAATGGTAATCCTAAAAAAACTAAAAAAAAATTTTACTTTAACGCCTTCGTTCCTAGTTGGCGGCAGTTTGGCTGCAGTTTGGCGGCAGATTTGGCGGCGCACATCCAAACACGTAAAAAATATTTATATATATATATATATATATATATATATATATATATATATATATATATATTAAAAATATTATATATATGTATAATATATATATATTTTCTACGTGTTGGATGTGCGCCGTCAAATCTGCCGCCAAACTGCTGCCAACTAGGAACGAAGGCGTTAAAGTAAAAATTTTTTTTAGAATTACCACCATTTTAGACCTGTGCACTGCCCCTCCCTTGGGGTTTTATTTGGGGGGAGGCAATTTCAAAATGAGGGGGACGGGGGGCAATTTTTTGAAACGATAAAAAGAGAAAAAAAGGAGAAAAAAGAGAAAAGAAGGGAAAAAAAGAAAAGCAAGAAAAAAAGCAAAATTTAAGCAAAACTAGGTTTAAAAAGGCTTAAAATGCATTAAAATAAACTAAAAACGACAAAAAAATTGCGATGATGGCGTCATAATTTTTTGGGACTTTTTTCATTTTTGGGTGGAAGGGGGGCAATAAAACGGGTAGAGCACAGCCACTAATATTGGGGGGGGGGTCATTTCCGAACCGTGCACAGGTCTGCGCTTTTTTCTGCTATTTTCAACAACAATTTTCTGTTTAATTATTTTTTCTTTAGATTTATATAAATTATTAAAATGATCTTGATTTTTTAAATTTAAAGTGCCAAATTAATGTTTTATTTGTCATTCTGTTTCAAAAAAATTTATTTTTCATCTGTTTTCTAAGCTTAAAAACAAAGAAATTAGCTAAAGTCTTAAGTCAAATTATAACATGATTCAATTCTTAAGTCTAAAGTCAGAAGTCTTAAGCGCAAAGTCATAAGTTTTAAGTCAAGCTGTTAAGCGGACCGCAAGTCATAAGTCACTATTCTTAAGTCTAAAGTCTTTAGTCTTAAGCCGTAAGCCTGAGCTGTGAACAGCGATTTAGTTTTTTGCCTAGTACTTATTGTGTGAAGTGATTTTTTAACGTCATATTTCTGTTGCTGCCATAAATATGACACAACGTTCGTTCAAATAGGACTTTTGTGACCAACGTGTGGGGTTAAATTATAAACGTATTAAGTTTTAGTGCAGGTAAATTTGGAAACACTCTCCAAAAACTATTAAAGTATTTACCAAATATTGCATGCAAATAGACCTAACCAGGCCAAACCAATCATAATAAATAAGATACTGTAATGTAATTTGTTTACAACACGAAAAGTGCAGAAAAAAAGCTGGTACTTGTTATTTGATTTCGCTAATTACATTCTATATGCATGTTTTTACGTTTAGAATATATAACCATTAAGAAAAATTAAACATTTATTATGGACTCCGTGCCTTGGACATTATCAAGCGTCATCTCAGAAAACAATAGCAATGTAATAGGGCCACCAGAGAACAGTACTTTCGTTTACCATTCAAGCTACATG
Organism: Microlaimidae sp. YZB2_3; assembly: GCA_030248175.1. Taxonomy (NCBI): domain Eukaryota; kingdom Metazoa; phylum Nematoda; class Chromadorea; order Desmodorida; family Microlaimidae; species Microlaimidae sp. YZB2_3. Next base: position 21,051 of record JASAMX010000988.1, on the reverse strand, counting down.
ACGTACACTGGCATCAGTTATTTTTGCGCCGTTCTCATGATAATACTTTGCTTGTTTGGAATTTTGGGAAATAGTCTTTCGTTGTATGCTTTTTCCCGTAAACACATGATATCATCTATAAATATTCTGATTCTGGGATTGTCACTCGCCGACTTATTTCTCACTTTTATTTTCGTGCCTATATTTGCTCTACCTGCTTTAATCCCACCACAAAGGTAAATCAGTTTCTGGGGTGCAGTAAACCTAGCTGATAAGATTAATTCTTATAACACTTTAAACAAAATAATCTTAATAATTAATAACATTAATTGATTAATTAATGTTAAAAGTTTTAAATTCAAAAAGTCATTACAACACCAAATAATGCTTTCGAATCAACCAATTCTAATAAAATTAAGTCATCGTGTATTACGTGTAAAGGTATTACGAATTTTAAAAAAACTGCACAAAAAACAAGCAAAAAAGTTTAAATTGTGTACCATATTAAAAAAAAGCTAGGTTTACTTCACTTTACCCAGGTTTTTCATTTGGGAAAACTTAAAGACTTATATATTCAGCTATGTTTATCCTTGTGCCATGGTGCTAAAATCTGCATCAGTGTGGATTTTTGTGCTTATTACTACTGAAAGGTACATCGCAGTCATTAAACCGCTTGAAGTTCGATTCTACTGCACCGAGAGACGTGCTTGCGGTTTCCTGATCTTGATCTCGCTCTATGCTTTCGGCTACAACTTCATCCGATTTTGGGAGTACGGTGTCGTTCTTGCACCACCGTATTCTGTGGGATCAGTCAGGTAAGTCGCCATTTTCAAGCTCTAATGTAATTAATAATTGAATGGGAGTAATCTAAATATGTGTTACTAAAAATTTGTTTGTAAGAAAGATGTGTTTTGTTTTTTGTAAAATGCAGTTAAAGATGTAAATTTTAAATTAAACACCTGAAAAACCGATGTAAAATACCCTTTAAAACATTTAATAATAACTTAAATAAAAGAATAACCACCTTATAAGCCATATAAAATATTAACCACTTTATCTCGCGATTTAAAAAAGCCTCAAGATTAAACTTCAAAACTATTATTTTTTAAAGGACATTCGTTTGAAACTAATTTCATATACAATCTTTTTGTCAAAGCAGGTTTTTAACAGGTATTTTATTTTGACTATTTTATCATAAAAGTTGTTACCTTTTTATGGTGAACCACAAACTAATCTTTTTTCGATGAACCAATCTCAATATACATTTGTAAACTTGAATTGTACATTTTACATTTGTAAGCTTGAAGCCAATACTGCAGTTTTTTGCTATAAAGCCATGGTTTCATGAGAAGCCACTGTCCATACAATTGCTTGGGAATGAAATCAGAACAAGTTTCTGGGATACGCTAAGGTAGTAAATTGTAGTATAATAGACTCTAATGTGCACGAGAAACTTCTCTAATGTGTTATTTAGTAAACAAGAAATTAACAGCAGGCGATAATTTAGAACACTTAGAGCTGAAACTTGGAGTATGGAACAGGGAACTAGGAGCTCAAAATGAGGAACTTAGAAATCAAAAGTTGGAAATCGCTATAACTTATATCTAAGTCTAAAACCTAACCCCAAGCCAACTTTTTACTTTCATTTCCGACTTTTTATTTTCACGCTCCAAGCTCCCAAAATTTTCCAACTTCTTTACTTACGGCCACAAAGACCTTGTATCAAGATTTTTTTTAATATCTTTAAAAACAACAACTAAAGAAAATCAATAAGTAAGTATCACGTTTTTATAAAAATTTAAAAATATTTAAACTGTCTATTGCACTATTTTATTAGGAGTGTCATGCTGCTGCGAGGCAACCGGACATATTGGTTATGGTACGGCACAATAAGTTATCTTGTATTCGAAAACCTTATTCCATTTATTTTAATTCTCTACATGAATACTTCTATGATAATTTCCATTCAAAACGCCAAACTCAGTCGGAAAGAGTTAACGATAATGCAGCGAGCCGAGCAGAAAACCACTCTCATGCTAGTTTTGAGGATTTTCGTATTCGTGGTGTGCCACAGTATGGCAATTTATTTGAATATCCAGGATTCCATGGAACCGAATTTATTCAGCAATGCGCATAATCGACCGCTGGCATTTCTTCTGACGGACATAAGCAACACGTTAGCCGTCACCAATTCCTCCTCCAATATTTTCATCTATTTTGTCTTTTCTCAAAGATATCGACTCATTCTCAAATGCGTTTGTTTGAAACTTCTTCCGAAAAAAATATCCGAGAATATTTTCGCAGAAACCGACGTCTGTGCAATCAAAGCGGACCTGAATTACCGTGCTATTCTTAGAAAAACTCTGACCAAAGAGTATCGATCCGCAGCTTACAGGAAACATAAGGCTAAAATAGAATTTCAACAAATGCATTCAGCAGGGAAAACTAACCAAATATTGGCTCAGTTAGTAAGTTTAGAATGAGAAATTTTATTTTTTGATATTCATTATCAAACATAAACAAGAAGCAACAAAGTAACAAAATGCTTACCTACAATGGTAGACATAAGAATTAATAATGTTGCACCTGCACGTATTTAAAAATGCTTTTTACATGCAAAATGTTAAACATATATCAATTACAGACCAAATAATTTTATTCCCTGCTGGACGCTGTTTATAGATTTTATAAACGACAGTTTTGCCTTTTTGAAGTCTGATGTTCGCTGGAAAATTTTGTATTGGTTGTTTCAATACTAAGTTTTAATATAAACATAAATTTTACATGTTTTTTGTACTCTGCTGATATGAAAGTATAATTGTCCTGATTTTTTGCTGAATATGTTTAATTATAGTACAATATCATTATTTACGTTAAAAAAACCAAAATAATAATATTTAAAAAAAATTAAAAAAAAACAACCTATTATAAGAAAAATGTAGCAAATTTTATGCATAAATAACATGTTAATATATTTTAAAAACAAATTTTATGTTTAATTTATCAAAAACACTTTAAAAGTGGCAGATTTACAAAGAATTGGAAATTTTAAAAGATAAAATTTAGAAAAAAGAAGCAAAAAAACTCTCAAAAAACAAATTCTAAAACAAACAAAAAAATTATTTGTTGTTATTGGTTTTGTAGTTTCATGCTTAGAATTTATAATTGTCGACAGCAGAGAACCCACTTTGATGATTTTTTTTGTTTATGTATGTATTATATTTTTTCACTATATTTTTTCTAAATGTTCGAATATTTTAAAATTTTAGAGTCTTCAGGTAAAACACCACAGTTATGACGAATTTTACTAAAAATTAGATATCTTCTTAGTTATTAATTTTTGTCTGACAAAAGTATAGTGCGATCAAAAGCTCAGATTATGATGTATCTAGCGGTAATAATTTCATTGTTTACCAGTTGTTCTATTTTGAGATAAATTTCAATGAATTTAAAGCTCAAAAAACAGTTTTTGGCCATTTAAAAAATTTGATTCATTCAGTTTTTCCGCGATTTTGTAGAAAGTTAAAGAAAAATAGAAGGCAACTTTTAGATGTGGTTTGGAGTAAAACGTAATTCAAAATTGTTAGAAAATTAAAAACTCTATGTTTTTAAAAGAAAAATCAAATTAAAAAAATCCTGAATTAGTTTTTTAATCAAATACAATTCAAAGTATTCATTAGACTTATGTCTAACTATTTCCAAACTTTCATTAAAATCTGAGCGAATCAAATTTTTTAATTTTCGTTTAATTTTTTTTAATTGACGCCGTGAAACTACATTTTGAACCCTTTCTTTAAATGTAGCTTTTAAGGGAGAAATCTCAGCTGAACCAGTAGCCGAGTGGTTAGCACGTCGGGCTCAGATCCTTGGATCCCTGGTGGATCCCTGGCATCGAGTCTTCGCTGTGCCATATTTTTAACATCTAAAAATTTTTTTTTTAATTTTTAGCTTTTTAATTAAAAAAAGTGTCTTATTATTCAAGATACGCTAAATCGAAAATGAAAACATAGAATATTTTTGGTAATAAATTTTATTTATGTTTTGTATTTTTGACATGTATTTTATTGATGTTATTTGATGATTGTGGAGGATAACATTTTTTACAAAAAAATGAATGTCAGAAATTGAATCAGCAGGTTTAATTACTTTAGTAAAAGTTAATTAGTAAGGATCTGCCGTCAAAATCTAACTGTGGTGTTCTACTTTAAGTACTGGTGATAAATTCTTAGTTTAAGTAATAATATCTCGCTAACGAAGGTATGAATTTAATTTTAAATTTATAATTGCTGATAAAAACAGGTGCTTCATTTAAGAAGGCAGTTTCTACCGGCCTTTTAACTGCCTTTTACCTACCTCTTATCTGCTTCTATCGCAAGTTTAGCTGCTTCTTACTTGTTTTCTTAACCTGCCTTCTACTGGCCTCTTTTTTAAATCTGCCTGCTCCTGACCTGCCTGCTGCTCCTATCTGCCCGAAGACATGTGTCTCCTACTTGTTTTCACACTGCTTACAGCCTGCTCCCGAAACAGGTTTTGATGTCTCCTACTTGTCACCAAGCTACCGGAGGCAGCTTCACGATCCGCCCTTATCGGGATAAAGCATGGACTACTATTCAAGATGCCATAGAATCTTTATGATAGAATAAATTTATTTAAGATGCCAAAAATAGTCAATTCGGTAAAAAAAAACACATGAATCTCATTAGAGCAAAAACTACAAAAAGTATGAGCAAAATTGGTTATCATATTATAGTGATACTGCTTTTTTATCGTACGAACTTACCTGTTTTTTCTTTCAGTTTTTTGATGTACTATCAAGAGTAGATAATAATTAAAGGTAAGTGATGATTGTATTTAGTAGCTTTTACAATTAAAATTAAATGACGTTATTTGTTACTTAGTAAGTTCATTTTTTTGGGCGTTGCTTAATCCTTTCGGTTTAAAATCGCGTTTCAGATACGGAAAGTTTCGATTATATACCATTGTATTTGTATAAGAGGAAGAAGGATGAATAAATGGCATGAAATTAAGGTTGAGCATCAAAGACGAAGATATAATGTGTAGTTAAAATGACGGAATTTTCCCAGTTAATGCAAGAGGTTTAGAGGAAACACACTCACATTCATTGGATGACCATTTGCTTTTATCGTAGTATTTTAAATTATTTACAATATTTATGTTTTAGGTAATTGCGCCCTCATCAAGGGGATTTATTCGCACTGGAGAAGAGCAAATACTAAACTGCAGTCAGAAAAAAAGATTAGAAATGAAAAACTCCAGACGATATCAAACCATCGATGAAAGTCATTTAGCAGATCCGCTTGGACGCCAAGTTAAAAGTGAAATGGCACCAAAAAACGAAGTTAATAAAAATTTAAAGACCATTCGTTTTGCTCACAGCGAAATGCCAGCTCATTCAATTTTAAGGGAAAAAAGAAGTTATACAAAAAAGGCTCATACACTGGCTGAACTTTTCGCTGAAGTCGATCCTGTTACAAGTCTTGAAGACCTGACTATCCTGGGAAACTACAAAGGGGATGTATTACTTTAAATAAAGGTTTTGTTTATTTTGTTTGCAAAAGTTTTGAGTCTCTGGACATAAGAACATACAATTTTTCTTTCGCTCCGGTTCTTTTTGTTCCCGCTTATATATGATTTATAGGTAACTAAACGTGGGCGCTGCAGTGTGTTTTAAATAAAAACTAAGGATTATGTGATAATCAATCAAAACAAAGCCATTTGTCCTGATTAAAAATCATCAATTTACAATAACCATGACTTTTAACTGTTGTTTTATAAATAAAAGTAAACGTGAACATTTTAATTCGTCATCATTAGGGCCCCCATTTTTTTGTTTAGTAAACAACTGCATCAGCCACGTAGGGCTTGCCTATAGTAAATGTGATAACGAAGTTGGGCACAGTTGTCAATTAAACTCAACAGTCGTAAACAACTATACAACAACCTTTCTGACAAAAAATCTGCGACCCCAAACAAAAATTAGCAAAAATAAACAATTTCATAATATAAAACGTTTATAAACACATTGTAGTTAAACCAAAAATATATAATAAAAGAAAAATGTGACACTTAGAACAAACTGCTTGATAAAAAAGGTCCCATTTAAATGGGATCCCATTTAAATAAGTCCCATTTAAATGGGACCAATGGTCCCACCCGGAACCCAGCACGATATATACTGTAGTTAAACGGTGACCTGCGGTTTTGCAGTAATTACCGCGCTGGATGCCGGCTATAATGACATGTTAAATTAAAAGATAAGCGGTTTAACTACGATGTGTTTATATTTTTGATTAAACCGCTCATCTTTTTTATTTAACATGTAAGTATATCCAGCACGGGGTGGGGCCTTGGTTTCTTTTTTGTTCTGGTTTTCTTGGCTTTTTTTTTTTTTGGTTTGCGCGGGGTTCGCGCTTTGGTGTTTGTTGTTTCTTTTTTTCCCAGCTGGATATTACGATAATTACTATAAAACCGCACATTACCGTATAATTATGTGGTGAGTGCAAAATCCCCATAAAAGTAGTGTAAAATCACCATGGCAAAAATCCCCATAACGTACTGCGAATTCCCCATAACAATCAAAAATGCGTTTGCAAACTAGAATGTGTTAAAAAACTAAGTTTTAATCATAAAAGCATTAAAAATCTTTTAATTTTTTTCTAAGCCTTAGCAAAGCCCTAATATCAAGCTAAATTTTATCATAATAAAATTTTGTTGTATTTTCCATGTGTCAAAATTTAAAGAAAATATTGCAAACGCATTATATTTATGGGGAATTTACACCACCTTATGGGGAGTTTTGTAATGGTGATTTTGGCCTATGGTGATATTGTCCATGGGATTTTTATACGGACCCAATTATGAAAAATATCCTACTAAAGATGAATTCTATTAAGGTGAAAATAGCGGTTTGGTAAAAATAACCACTCGTTTTGCGAGAAATTATCACGTGTAGAGCTTAAACACTTGACGCTTCTTAATAATAATTGATTACATCATCACTGAAAACTTTTTTGTATTATTCCTGGCTCACGCGTTTATTCTTCATTTCTTCCTGACAGAGAGCGGTTATGTACTTAATTTGAGCCTAGGGAATTTTACTTTAATTGCCGAATATACTTACATAATAAACGGTATAACTACGATGCGTCAATAACTTTAAAAAACAGAATTTAAAATGGTTGCTGGTTTTTGCCAGTTTTAAATTGATTCCGGGTGTATATGTAGAGAAAAAAGTTAAATGGTTTAATGAAATTGCCAATAATTTTGGTATTACTAGGAGCTTAGTTGTAAGTTTGAAATTGTTAAACTTAAAACTGAGCAAAACGTTGAAAACTTGGAGCCGAAAGTTTGTAGCCTAAAATTCAACCTAAGCCAAAAGCATTTTTATTTACAGCTTCATTTTTCTTCTTCGGTACGATTAAATTATGTCTATCTAACTGAACTCGTTAAACTCTATGGTTGATATAAAAATACAAAATAAAATTGTATGGTTATGATTTTTTTGTGAAAAACAAAACAAATAGGAACGCATAATTTTTTTAAAAATAATGTTAAAATTACCTCGTATTCTCACTTTTTACAATTTATTATTACCCCCTCTCACAGGTTATATGATGTTAAACGTGAAATTTTTATGAAGTAAAATGTTAATAGACTATTAATTTGCTGTTTATTGTTTTTATAATTTTAAATATAAATTTATTAACATTAAACAGAATGGTATTTCATGTAGCAAAATTAGTCAAAATATCACAAAGTATCACAAAATTTAAAACATCATAATATACAGCCCGAACTTAATTAAAAACCGACTAAGAAAAACTATTTTCATTTTTCAAACAAAGAGCTCTTTGATTAGAAAGTGATTGAACGCTTATTTTTTTTCATGAAAACGATTTTTAGGGCGCAAAGATTTTACAACTTACGAAATACTTTTTAAAAGATTATCAACACCCTTAAAATTATGGTATCGATAAAAAAAGTTTAATGTTGAATTTTGCTTTATGAGTCTGATATCCTTAAAAAAGCCAACTGGTGCTCCTATATTTTAATTTTTTTTAATATATTACCAGAAATTTTTAATTCGTAATAAAAAGTAACACCGACGTTTGTAGCATTATAATGATATACTTTGAGAATCATCCATTAGAATGGCACTCCTTTTTTATATAACAATTTATCATTATAATTGAATGAAAATAAATTCATTATGCTACTATAATTGTGTAAGTTTAAAATATTGAGCTACATATGCCCTTATAAAAGCATTTGTTGCTTAAAATATAATTAAAAAAGAATATTCCATTAAAAAACAGTAAAATTCTAATAGGTCATTCTGCAATATAACATCACCAATATAACAGCATCACAAAAACAACACTTTTTACACATGAGTTTTATGCAAATTTTTAGGTAAATTTATTTTTGATGTCTTTATTTTATTTTTAGAACCATATAAAGTTAACCAATAATTAAGCTAGGCATGAGATAAAGTGGTGCTTCGGGATCTGTGCAAGTTTCATTTAATGATTTCCATGTTTGATCGTCTTCACACAAATAGTTGTGTAGGTAAAGCTCCATGGGGTGATAATACCCACTAACGTCTTCCTCTCCGCATTTGCACCCTTTTAAATGGGATAAAACACAGTCCTTTTCACCGCACTTTCGAACTACAGAAAAATGACTGACAAGCGTTTCATTACATTGCCAATCCACATCTAAAATAATGTTTTTCTTTAAAATGTGGCTTAAAAGTTTTGTAGAACCCACATTGAATTTGCAAATTACACTATTAAAATGGACAGAAAACTCACTCAGAACCAGTTAATTGCATTATTTATCTTCTTTTATAAAATTTAAATAAAAAAATATATAGAAAAAACAGCTCAAAATGTTTTGTTTTTTCATGTTTGATAATGTTGTATGTGGTTTATAATTTGTGTAAAAATTTGGTTACCGCTATTTTCCTAATCAATAGTTAAAAAAATAATGCGCTATTAACAATAATAACGATATAATAACGAACGTAAATTGTAAAAGCTCTCGTTGCAATGAGCTCAAACTCTTGTCTAATAAAATTGTGTATAGGAAGGTCTACCTGTAGGCTTTGCTCAAACGACACCGACAAGTGACAGCATGTTTGAACCGCAACGGAACGTTACAATATGGCGCGTGAGAGTTCGTTGTGACTTGTTACTTCGGTTAGAACCAGCCTTTAGAGTAGTAATAAAGAAAAAAAACGTGAATGACAAAGTTTATTGACCCTAAATGATTATATTAGATTTGGCAGCACAAAAAGTACCCACCCGTTACACAAAAAAACTATGAAAAATCGATATAAATGTTGGTTTCCTATAGTTGACTTAGAGTTGTTAGAGCCGAGGGCATTTAGGCTGTAACTTGAGCCAAAAATGGGTAACTTGAAGCCGTAATTTCGGCAACTTAAAGCCGAATATGTGAAATCACAAATTGCGTCTAAGCCTAACATAAGTCCTAAAACTGAACCACAAAACCATTTTTTAATTTCGTTTCCAAGCTCTCACTTTCGCGGCTCCAAGTACCCAAAATTTTTTGACAGTTTCAGAAAACCCCTGTACTCTTCGGTTGTTAAAAAATAATCGGTGGACCTACCCAAGGATCGGTCGATGTAGCACTCGCTGGTGACTTTGACGTAGAAACTGCGCATGCAGTACTCGTCGGACACGCAGCGCTGTCTGCACTCGGCGTCGTCCCGGACTTTACGTATGAGGGCGGAGTCCGTCGTCCTGAAGGAAGTCAGGCCGAAGTAATTTTCACTGGAGAAAAGTCGCGATCCGAACGGCCACACCAATCGGCTGGACAGGAAACCTTTGATCAGCCCGTTTGAGGATCTGCTGTCCAGTTTCCTTGCCCGTTTGGCTGGATCTTCGAAGGGTGGGGGTCGTGGACGGTCTTGGTTTCGGAAATCCCGCTCCTTTTTTTCGCCTGAAGTTGGCAAGGAGAAATCGACTAACTAAACATCCTAATTTCAAGTAATTATTTTTAGTAAACATAATTTGAGAAAGCTTATAAAAAACACTCGTTTGGCAACCCATCTATGTATTTGCCAATTAAAAAGACATACTACACAGCCCATAATCAGCTAAAACCGTTTATCAGGTTCTATCAAAATGCATTTACGCTTGGTAATTAATTAGGAATTCTACTACCTGGAAAGATTAATGGTGGTAAATCGCTTACTTCCTGGTTTGTTTGTGGGTTTTTAGCTCGATCCGCCAGATTAATACAAGTGGTGATTTCGTTACGGTAGCGATGACATCGGATAGGATCGGCCATTATATTTACAATACCCTCAAATAACATCATGCACAACAGACAACAGCTCTATCGGTACGTCAATATATTCGCAACGTCTACCTGAATACCGATTATATCTTTTATACTATCAGATTGTCTACATCTGAAAAATTTTGGTAATTATTTTTCGAACTGCATTTTGATTTGCTGCTTCGCCTAACATAAGCTCAAAGATTAGTAAAATGATAAATTTTTTTACCAAAATTGTAAATTCTCGACTATTATATTCAGCTGAAAATATAGCTTGCGTCTGTTAAAGGAGCACTGCCGCAATAAAATTCGCTATAACGCCAAAACCAGATTGTTCCTTCTAATACCAAACCTACCTAAATCAACTTTTGGTATTTAGAGTGCTCCACTACAAGGCTACAACATTTTTAAATTTCAGCTGAATAGGTTTAGTATTGAAGGAGCAGTCCGGTTCGGGCGTAATAGGAATTTGATTTGTGGAATGCTCCTTTGATAAGCTAAGTGGAGTAGATGTTTGGTGTGTTTGTAAATAAATTTAGGTTAGAGATTGTCCCCTAAGCTCGCAGCTCCGGATCTCCGCAGTTTTGCCCTATTTTTGTACTGATTTTAAAAATAATTAAACAGTAGTAAGCTTAAAATCGATCTATTAAAAAGTGAAGCTCCGGAGCTTCCTCCACTTTAAATAGCCTGAGCTCCGAAGCCTGATAATTAAAAGTAGGAACATAACTAGTGTACATATGTTTTTTAAAACGAACAATAACAAACACATGATTTATGAACCAGCAAAACCAGCAAAAAAGACTTGGGTAAATTATACTCAAATTTTTATTAAAAATACGAATTTTTGACCTAAAAACATTTTTATTTTTTATATTGTTATTGGCAGTCATTAAAATTTCACAATTTTTTTGAAAAGAATTTACATTATGTACAGCTTGGACTAGTCCATATCTTATCTGTTCAAACATACGCCCGCGAAAAAACGATCCTTTTTTCCTGCTCTATTCGTAACGCCTTTTTTATGTTTTATTCTATTATATCACATTAAATATATCTTTTTTGATAATTATTTAATAATAGTTATTTTTTGATTATAAGGTTTTAAAATAATTTTTGTAAGATTGTGCGAATAAACAAGATTTTTTGACGCTTTTGATACACGTTAATTATTTAATTATTTTTCATTTTATTCATTTGACATTATTATTAGTTTTTTCTTAATCCGCACGTTTTGTTTAATAAAAACTATAAGTAATATATAAGCAAATAAAAACCATTCTTTAAACAATAAACTTTTTTTAAACCATCTGGCCATTTTCTATTGAGCAAGACGTGAATAGCCCACCCACACTCAACAGGTTTTTATTAAACAATAGTTAAAACAAAAATATGTTTTTAACAATTTACTATTTTATAGTAATAAAACATTATTATTTTGAAAGTTATTAAACCTGGTATTGTCAAAAATGAGATTAAATTTGTTGAATTTATATATTTGGTTTTAGTTTCAGTTGAAATTATTGCTTAAATCAAAGTTTGCTATGCAACTAATTTAGAAATTTAAAAAATAATTAAATAATTAACGTGTATCAAAAGCGTCAAAAAATCTTGTTTATTCGCACAATCTTACAAAAATTATTTTAAAACCTTATAATCAAAAAATAACTATTATTAAATAATTATCAAAAAAGATATATTTAATGTGATATAATAGAATAAAACATAAAAAAGGCGTTACGAATAGAGCAGGAAAAAAGGATCGTTTTTTAGGGGCGTATGTTTGAACAATAGATATGGACTAGTCCAAGCTGTACATAATGTAAATTCTTTTCAAAAAAAATTGTGAAATTTTAATGACTGCCAATAACAATATAAAAATGTTTTTATCAAAATTCGTATTTTTTAATAAAAATTTGAGTATAGGTTACCAAGTCTTTTTTGCTGGTTTTGTCGATTCATATATATGTGTTTGTTATTGTTCGTTTTAAAAAACATATGTACACTAGTTATGTTCCTACTTTTAATTATCAGGCTTCGGAGCTCAGGCTATTTAAAGTGGAGGAAGCTCCGGAGCTTCACTTTTTTAATAGATGAGATTTAAGCTTACTACTGTTTAATTATTTTTAAAATCAGTACAAAAATAGGGCAAAACTGCGGAGATCCGGAGCTGCGAGCTTAGGGGACAATCTCTAACCTAAATTTATTTACAAACACACCAAATATTTTACGCACACTCAGCTTATTAAAGGAGCACTGCCACAAATCAAATTCCTATAACGCCCGAACCGGACTGCTCCTTTAATACTGAACCGATTCAGCTGAAATTTAAAAATGTTGTAGCCTTGTAGTGGAGCACTCTAAATACCAAAGTTGATTTAGGTAGGTTTGGTATTAAAGGAACAATCCGGTTCGGGCGTTATAGGAATTTGATTTGTGACAGTGCTCCTTTAATATACGCAAGCTATATTTTCAGCTGAATAATAATAGTCGAGAATTTACAATTTCGGTAAAAAAATTTATCATTTTACTAATCTTTGAACTTATGTTAGGCGAACAGCAAATCAAAATGCAGTTCGAAAAAATAATTACCAAAATTTTTCAGATGTAGACAATTTATATAGTATAAAAGTATATAATCGGTATTTCAGGTAGATGTTGCGAATATATTGACGTACCGATAAGCTGTCGTCTGTTGTGCACGACGTTATTTGAGGGTATCCGGGGACACAGAATGGCGGATCCTATCCGATGTCATCGCTACCGTAACGAAATCACCACTTGTATTAATCTGGCGGATCGAGCTAAAAACCCACAAACAAACCAGGAAGATAACGATTTACCACCATTAATCTTTCCAGGTAGTAGAATTCCTAATTAATTACCAAGCGTAAATGCATTTTGATAGAACCTGATAAACGGTTTTAGCTGATTATGGGCTGTGTAGTATGTCTTTTTAATTGGCAAATACATAGATGGGTTGCCAAACGAGTGTTTTTTATAGCTTTTTATTATGTTTACTAAAAATAGTTACTTGAAATTAGGATGTTTATTTAGTCGATTTCTCCTTGCCAACTTCAGGCGAAAAAAAGGAGCGGGATTCCCGAAACGAAGACCGTCCACGACCCCCACCCCTTGACAGATCCAGCCAAACGGGCAAGGAAACTGGACAGCAGATCCTCAACGGGCTGATCAAAGGTTTCCTGTCCAGCCGATTGGTGTGTCCGTTCGGATCGCGACTTTTCTCCAGTGAAAATTATTTCGGCCTGACTTCCTTCAGGACGACGGACTCCGCCCTCATACGTAAAGTCCGGGACGACGCGGAGTGCAGACAGCGCTGCGTGTCCGACGAGTACTGCATGCGCAGTTTCTACGTCAAAGTCACCAGCGAGTGCTACATCGACCGATCCTTGGGTAGGTCCACCGATTATTTTTTAACAACTGAAGAGTACAGGGGTTTTTGAAACTGTCAAAAAATTTTGGGTACTTGGAGCCGCGAAAGTGAGAGCTTGGAAACGAAATTAAAAAATGGTTTGTGGTTAGTTTTAGGACTTATGTTAGGCTTAGACGTAATTTGTGATTTCACATATTCGGCTTTAAGTTTCCGAATTACGGCTTCAAGTTACCCATTTTTGGCTCAAGTTACAGCTGTAAATGCCCTCGGCTCTAACAACTCTAAGTCAACTATAGGTAACCAACATTTATATCGATTTTTCATAGTTTTTTTGTGTAACGGGTGGTAATTTTTGTGCTGCCAAATCTAATATAATCATTTAGGGTCAATAAACTTTGTCATTCACGTTTTTTTTCTTATTATTACTCTAAAGGCTGGTTCTAACCGAAGTAACAAGTCACAACGAGCTCCACGCGCGTATTGTAACGTTCCGTTGCGGTTCAAACATGCTGTCACTTGTCGGTGTCGTTTGAGCAAAGCCTACAGGTAGACCTTCCTATACACAATTTTATTAGACAAGAGTTTGAGCTCATTGCAACGAGAGCTTTTACAATTTACGTTCGTTATTATATCGTTATTATTGTTAATAGCGCATTATTTTTTTAACTATTGATTAGGAAAATAGCGGTAACCAAATTTTTACACAAATTATAAACCACAGACAACATTATCAAACATGTTTTGTGTTGCGTCTGTGTGATCTTCACTATTTCTGTGTGTTGTTATGTGCTATTCTGTTTGGTTTTTTTTGTTGTTTTTGTTGTTTTTATATTATATAATTTTATTTGTGGGGCGTTTTTGCGTTGTTAAGATGTGTGTTATTTTGTGGCTATGGATTGTTTGGTTTGGGCTGCTCCTAATATTTTTGTCGATATATAGATTTTGTTTATTTGATTTATATAGTTGCTTGCTTTTTTTAGTTTGATGATGTTTTAATTGTATATTCTTTGCGCGATGCCTTTTTCATTGAGGTTATATTTGTATGTTAAGAACTATAGTTTGAGTGGGATTTCGCGCTTGTGATTGCTGTGAGTATGATTTTTTATTGATTTATACTAAAAATGGTGCTGTGTGATTTAAGATAATGTATAAATAATTTATATATCGTAGATTTTTATTTAGTGAGCGCTGGCAATGCTTTCCTTATAGTTGAATATGTTCTGACTAGTCTACTCTTTTCTGTCTAAATACGCCGGGAAAAATCGCCCTTTTTCCTGCTCTATTCTTAGAGCTTTTTCATGCTAGTCTACGAATTTCTTTTTTGAATTAAATTAAAAATAGCTATACTATAGTTTTAGCTGCGCTGATATGTTTATATCTTCCGTTGCCGAGATAAATAAAATATATAGGAGATGTTTATTTTCCCGTTGTTTTTTGTTAGTGCGGTGCGATGCGCTCGAGTTTTTCTTGGTGCTTGCCGCTGCGCCCTCCTTATATTTTTAGTATATTTTTTGATGTGTGTAGTTTTCCGTCTTGTTGAGTTGTTGGCGGCGGTGCCGGTACTTTGCGGCAGTTCTTCTTTGCGGGCGCGTGTCCGCGCCCCGCGCTTTTTTTTTTTTTTATTTGTCTCTTGATCGTTGCAGTCTAGAGCTCCGCTCCGTTCCGCGCGGTTTTGGGATGGCGTGGAACTGGCGCCGTTTCTGCCTTGGTCTGCCCTCTTGTGCGGTTTTCTGCGGCTCTGTTTTTTGTTGCCGGCTGTTTTGTGCGGTTGGGAAGTTTTCGCCCTTTTTCTTTTTCTTTCATCTATCGATGGACTTTGTGCTTCTGTTGCGTTTCTTCTTCTTTTGAGCCCTGTTCCCCCATCTCGTGTGGAGGGTTTGTTTTTTGTGAGCGTTGGAGAAGAAGAAGAAGAAGGAAGAAGTGCTTCTGAGTTGCGTTTCTTCTAGGAGCCCTGTTTATTTTTTGATTTTGTACTGCTGAGGAATATCGTTTTTGATGGAGCGTTGGATATTTTTTGAGAGAGAGGTTCTGTTTCTTTCCGTTCTCTTCTTGGTTGGCGCAGCGCCCGGGGCTATCGCCCCGTGGCGCTCCCGCGCCCCCTGATCGCAAGAATAACTAAGTCTGTTTTGTGATTCTATCTTTTGTTTTGAGTTTGATATGTGCTTGTGAGGTATTCTGTACCTGCCCTAAATTTGGCGTTGTTTTTGTTTTCTTGGTGTTGTTGGTTTTTCCTTTATTCCCTCTATATAGCACTGGGATTTCCTTGCAGTATGTGTAAACTTTTTTCTGTCAACAAATATTAAAAAATGAGAAGAAGTGGTTGGTGGACTTTTTGGCTTAATGCATTTCATTTATCTGATTACCAGTCTCTTGTTTCTCGGTCCATACAAAATCAGTGCAATGTGTCTATTGCTTATGTATTTCCCATCATAGACGAAATAAAAATACAATGTATTGTATTTTTGTAATGCTAATTTAAATCGTAATCGTAAAAAATGCTGATTTTTGTATTGTATTGTATTGTAATACAATACAATAACTTTTTTATACATGTTCTTTTTGCTATTTGGAAATCTTTTTTTTAAAATATCAATATTTTTAAATAAAACAGGACGATGTGCAAATTAGTAATTAAAAATACTATTCTTGATACTGGTTATCTAATGAAAAAAAAACAAAACATTTTGAGCTGTTTTTTCTATATATTTTTTTATTTAAATTTTATAAAAGAAAATAAATAATGCAATTAACTGGTTCTGAGTGAGTTTTCTGTCCATTTTAATAGTGTAATTTGCAAATTCAATGTGGGTTCTACAAAACTTTTAAGCCACATTTTAAAGAAAAACATTATTTTAGATGTGGATTGGCAATGTAATGAAACGCTTGTCAGTCATTTTTCTGTAGTTCGAAAGTGCGGTGAAAAGGACTGTGTTTTATCCCATTTAAAAGGGTGCAAATGCGGAGAGGAAGACGTTAGTGGGTATTATCACCCCATGGAGCTTTACCTACACAACTATTTGTGTGAAGACGATCAAACATGGAAATCATTAAATGAAACTTGCACAGATCCCGAAGCACCACTTTATCTCATGCCTAGCTTAATTATTGGTTAACTTTATATGGTTCTAAAAAATAAAATAAAGACATCAAAAATAAATTTACCTAAAAATTTGCATAAAACTCATGTGTAAAAAGTGTTGTTTTTGTGATGCTGTTATATTGGTGATGTTATATTGCAGAATGACCTATTAGAATTTTACTGTTTTTTAATGGAATATTCTTTTTTAATTATATTTTAAGCAACAAATGCTTTTATAAGGGCATATGTAGCTCAATATTTTAAACTTACACAATTATAGTAGCATAATGAATTTATTTTCATTCAATTATAATGATAAATTGTTATATAAAAAAGGAGTGCCATTCTAATGGATGATTCTCAAAGTATATCATTATAATGCTACAAACGTCGGTGTTACTTTTTATTACGAATTAAAAATTTCTGGTAATATATTAAAAAAAATTGCTTTTTTAAGGATATCAGACTCATAAAGCAAAATTCAACATTAAACTTTTTTTATCGATACCATAATTTTAAGGGTGTTGATAATCTTTTAAAAAGTATTTCGTAAGTTGTAAAATCTTTGCGCCCTAAAAATCGTTTTTATGAAAAAAAAATAAGCGTTCAATCACTTTCTAATCAAGGAGCTCTTTGTTTGAAAAATGAAAATAGTTTTTCTTAGTCGGTTTTTAATTAAGTTCGGGCTGTATATTATGATGTTTTAAATTTTGTGATACTTTGTGATATTTTGACTAATTTTGCTACATGAAATACCATTCTGTTTAATGTTAATAAATTTATATTTAAAATTATAAAAACAATAAACAGCAAATTAATAGTCTATTAACATTTTACTTCATAAAAATTTCACGTTTAACATCATATAACCTGTGAGAGGGGGTAATAATAAATTGTAAAAAGTGAGAATACGAGGTAATTTTAACATTATTTTTAAAAAAATTATGCGTTCCTATTTGTTTTGTTTTTCACAAAAAAATCATAACCATACAATTTTATTTTGTATTTTTATATCAACCATAGAGTTTAACGAGTGCAGTTAGATAGACATAATTTAATCGTACCAAAGAAGAAAAATGAAGCTCTAAATAAAAATGCTTTTGGCTTAGGTTGAATTTTAGGCTACAAACTTTCGGCTCCAAGTTTTCAACGTTTTGCTCAGTTTTAAGTTTAACAATTTCAAACTTACAACTAAGCTCCTGGTGTTACCGAAATTATTGGCAATTTCATTAAACCATTTCACTTTTTTGTCTACATATACAACCGGAGTCAATTTAAAACTGGCAAAAACCAGCAACCATTTTAAATTCTGTTTTTTAAAGTTATTGACGCATCGTAGTTATACCGTTTATTATGTAAGTATATTCGGCAATTAAAGTAAAATCCCCTAGGCTGAAATTAAGCACATAATCGCTCTCTGTCAGGAAGAAATGAAGAATAAACGCGTGAGCCAGGAATAATACAAAAAAGTTTTCAGTGATGATGTAATCAATTATTATTAAGAAGCGCCAGGTGTTTAAGCTCTACACGTGATAATTTCTCGCAAAACGAGTGGTTATTTTTACCAAACCGCTATTTTCACCTTAATAGAATTCATCTTTAGTAGGATATTTCTCATAATTGGGTCTGTATAAAAATCCCATGGACAATATCACCATAGGCCAAAATCACCATTACAAAACTCCCCATAAGGTGGTGTAAATTCCCCATAAATATAATGCGTTTGCAATATTTTCTTTAAATTTTGACACTTGGAAAATACAACAAAATTTTATCATAATAAAATTTAGCTTGATTTTAGGGCTTTGCTAAGGCTTAGAAAAAAATTAAAACATTTTTAATGCTTTTATGATTAAAACTTAGTTTTTTAACACATTCTAGTTTGCAAACGCATTTTTGATTGTTATGGGGAATTCGCAGTACGTTATGGGGATTTTTGCCATGGTGATTTTACACTACTTTTATGGGGATTTTGCACTCACCTCATAATTATACGGTAATGTGCGGTTTTATAGTAATTATCGTAATATCCAGCTGGGGCCTGCGTGCTTTTTTCTTGCCGTTGTTTACTCTTGTTATGTTTTATTCTGTGTTTTTTCTCAAAAATCTTAAAGAACTTTTGTTTAATGGCACAAATTGATATTTTATTAATTTTATAATATTTGTTTTATATACAAACTATTAAAGCAATAACCCCTAGTTACGGGTTAGCAAAACTCCTACTACGGTTTAGGCTTTATTAATTTTATTTCAAACAAATATGCATAAACTTTTTAATATTAATTTATTCTATCTAAAAAAGAGTCCCATAGTTTTCTCAAGAAAACAGAAATAAAATTAAAAAAGAGTTTTAAACAACGTGCTAAGATAGCACCTAGTCAGCACGCGTTTAGTGGACCCGCCCCTGAGTGCTGGATATACTTACATGTTAAATAAAAAAAATGAGCGGTTTAATCAAAAATATAAACACATCGTAGTTAAACCGCTTATCTTTTAATTTAACATGTCATTATAGCCGGCATCCAGCGCGGTAATTACTGCAAAACGGCAAGTCACTGTTTAACTACAGTATATATCGTGCTGGGTTCCGGGTGGGACCATTGGTCCCATTTAAATGGGACTTATTTAAATGGGATCCCATTTAAATGGGACCTTTTTTATCAAGCAGTTTGTTCTAAGTGTCACATTTTTCCTTTATTATATATTTTTGGTTTAACTACAATGTGTTTATAAACGTTTTATATTATGAAATTGTTTATTTTTACTAATTTTTGTTTGGGGTCGCAGATTTTTCGTCAGAAAGGTTGTTGTATAGTTGTTTATGACTGTTGAGTTTAATTGGCAACTGTGCCCAACTTCGTTATAACATTTACTATAGGCAAGCCCTACGTGGCTGGTGCAGTTGTTTACTAAACAAAAAATGGGGGCCATAATGATGACGAATTAAAATGTTCACGTTTACTTTTATTTATAAAACAACAGTTAAAAGTCATGGTTATTGTAAATTGATGATTTTAAATCAGGACAAATGGCTTTGTTTTGATTGATTATCACATAATCCTTAGTTTTTATTTAATACACACTGCAGCGCCCACGTTTAGTTACCTATAAATCATATACAAGCGGGAACAAAAAGAACCGGAGCGAAAGAAAAATAGTATGTTCTTATGTCCAGAGACTCAAAACTTTTGCAAACAAAATAAACAAAACCTTTATTTAAAGTAATACATCCCCTTTGTAGTTTCCCAGGATAGTCAGGTCTTCAAGACTTGTAACAGGATCGACTTCAGCGAAAAGTTCAGCCAGTGTATGAGCCTTTTTTGTATAGCTTCTTTTTTCCCTTAAAATTGAATGAGCTGGCATTTCGCTGTGAGCAAAACGAATGGTCTTTAAATTTTTATTAACGTCGTTTTTTGGTGCCATTTCACTTTTAACTTGGCGTCCAAGCGGATCTGCTAAATGACTTTCATCGATGGTTTGATATCGTCTGGAGTTTTTAATTTCTAATATTTTTTTATTAATTCAGTTTAGTATTTGCTCTTCTCCAGTGCGAATAAATCCCCTTGATGAGGGCGCAATTACCTAAAACATAAATATTGTAAATAATTTAAAATACTACGATAAAAGCAGATGGTCATCCAATGAATGTGAGTGTGTTTCCTCTAAACCTCTTGCATTAACTGGGAAAATTCCGTCATTTTAACTGCACATTATATCTTCGTCTTTGATGCTCAACCTTAATTTCATGCCATTTATTCATCCTTCTTCCTCTTAAACAAATACAATGATATATAATCGAAACTTTCCGTATCTGAAACGCGATTTTAAACCGAAAGGATTAAAGAAACGCCGAAAAAACCAAACCTCAAACTCAAAGAAACAAATAACGTCATTTAATTTTAATTGTAAAAGCTACTAAATACAATCATCACTTACCTTTAATTATTATCTACTTCTTAATAGTACATCAAAATCCTGGAAGAAAGATAAGGTAAGTTCGTACGATAAAAAAGCAGTATCACTATAATATGATAACCAATTTTGCTCATACTTTTTGTAGTTTTTGCTCTAATGTAGATTCAGGTGTTTTTTTAACCGAATTGATGATTTTTTGCATCTTAAGAAAAATTCGATATTTTATCATAAAGATTCTATGGCATCTTGAATAGTAGTCCATGCTTTATCCCGATAAGGGCGGATCGTGAAGCTGCCTCCGGTAGCTTGGTGACAAGTAGGAGACATCAAAACCTGTTTTTGTAGCAGGCCTTAAGCAGTG
>JASAMX010000987.1:0-10648 GCA_030248175.1 Microlaimidae sp. YZB2_3 | reverse complement strand
TGTTTTTATACTAATATATTCATATCGAATAAATATTAGAGATTTTATATAAGATTTTGGCTCATCTTATGTAAACTACAAAATGAACTGACTCAGTTGGTTACGTTTAAATTAAACGAAATTCAAAACATTTAATTTTTATTCTATAGCTGTATTTTTACCGACTTCAGGCCGCGTAATAAAAATGATTCAAAATACAATGCGCACTTCCGTTATTGTTTTTATTCTGCGCGGCGGCTGTCGCGACGGCTCTGTCGCTTCTACAGTGCCGTTGATTTTAATCAAATCAAAACAATTTAGCACCACTTTTACCTAACAATCTGAATCGACCAAAGTCACATAAGAAATAATTTGCATAAGCATGGTTGTCAAGCAGTTGATCGGTCGTTCCGTATATGTTTATTTCAGCAATAGTACGTTCAGCAATTTTTGCGCTGTTTTCTAACAAAAAAATCTAGATGCTTTGATAATTACGCACTTTTCAACTAGTCCGTATGCAAATTATTTCTTATGTGACTTTGGTCGATTACACTTCTTATGTGTTTAAGTTCCAATTGGTTGACAATAGTGGCGCTAAACTGCTCTGATTAGTGTTGTTACAGTATTACTGGTACTGGTACTGGAACCCTTCCAGTACCACTCATTTTAGTTCCAGTACAATACTGGTACTGTACTGCACTAAAAAATTCAAAAAGCAAAAATACTGGTACTGTACTGTATTAAAATTTCAGTTTGAAAAATACTGGTACTGGTACTGGACAAAAATCAAGAAGTCAGAAAATACTGGTACTCGAATTGGTTTTGGTCGACTTCCAGTACCAGTACCAGTATTGATAAGCAGGTTTAACGCAAAAAATCTCGACTGGTGTTTCTCAGCGCAGGCGCAATGAGTACAGTGAAACCTTGTACGCGCGATCTGTTTTATTGTAAAGCACTGCAGTTATGCGGTGAATTTTTTCCAAGTAAAACTATAATTTGCGCAGTTATTTCCTATATGAAAACTTTATCGACAACTTTCTCCTCCCCTTTCCATTGTATTTTATAGTCAAGCCCACGAGCTACAAAAGTTAATCGATCTTTGTATTACATAATTTGTTTTGTTATCTGTTCTGTTATTGTGTTTTTTATTTTTCCATTTTGAAACATATCCAACGATTTGGAAATAATTGTTTACAATGGCTTAAAAAATTTGGCTATTTTTGCACAAAACATAGAATTTTTTTATAAAAATAAATAATACAATATGGGATCAATTGGGTACAATTTTTACCGTGGACGGGGCTAGGGTAGAAAGATTTAAATTTGTTGAGTCCAAAACCGGGGTACAAAATTTCGCTTCAGCCGGGGCCGGGACAGACTGAAAATATTGCAGAATTCGTAATGTAGTTTTTTTTTTCCACAAAATATCTAATTTTTTGCAATCGTAAAACTTACTTTTATTAATGGAGCACTGTCACAAATAAAAAAGTTTTTTAATACTAAACGGACCCGGCTGAAATTTAGAAATGTTATAGCTTAGGTTTTCAGGAACTTATATTCAAAATTTGAAGCATATCGGCTAAACATTAAAGGAGTGATCCGGTTAGGGCGTCGTTATAGCACAAAATGCACAACACACCAATGCCAAACAACAAAAACCACGCACTCTAACACAGTAACGGACGGAAAATCCGGTGAAACCACAAAGTGTAGGGTAACTGACTTAATTTCGGCCACGCCTTAATTTCGGCCATACCAATTTAGGGTGTTAGAAAATCGGCTTTTTTAAAACACAAAAGATCTAGCACAAAAGTAACTGGATTAATGTTGAATAAAGTGTTTTTGCAAAAGTTTTTTATTTTTGTTATTCTACATTATCAACATTTTCATACAAAAAGTGAATTTTTTTGTGATTTTCCTAATTTTTGCTTTGTGTTTAAACTGCATCAAATTTAGAACGAAGCAATATATAACCTTAAAATATCATCTATTTAAGGCTCAAAGTTGTTAATTTTGATGTTTTGATATTTTCTTCAAAATCATTTTGCAATACGTTTAACTAACTGCGCATTTTAAAATTCCGTTCATTTCGTCTATCTTAAAATTTAGGTGAAAGAACCCGCAGTTTTTTGTTGTTTTTAAATATCATCGTACTACCGTATTTATAAAGATTTTTTTTTGCTCGTTTGACTTTGTTTTGATGTTTTTTAAGCCAAAAATAAAAATTGAACAAAAAATACAAATTATTAAAACTTGTTTGTTAACGTTTTGACATAATTACTTTAAGTCTTGCTAATAACTATTAAACATCGCAAACGGGAAAAATTAATTATATGTACCGAGAACAATACTTAAGGTAAATTTTCAATCTTTAGAAATTTTTATTGTACGTTTAAGCAATAGTTATTGCCAGTTTTTTGTAGGTGGCCGAAATAAATGGCACGCGCCTTACTTCGGCCACTTTAAAAAAAAGTTTCTTACTTATTATTTCTTCTTCTTATTTCTTTCTTCTTATTTCTTACTCATTTTCTATTTTTATTAAACCTTCACTGATTTTTTAGTGTAACAGAAACATTCAAATTTTGACCTGGAATAACAAATATAGCTATTGTTTGATTTTTAGGCCAAATTTTGGTTTGATTGAAAAAGCCAGAAAAAACTTATTCAAAAAAATAAAAAAGGTGGCCGAAATTAAATCAGTTACCCTACTTTATTTAATACCAATTACTCTATAATATAATGCAGGAATAGTGTATGATGAAAACGCAAATCGTGTGGTAAAGTTCGTATTAAGTTATACTGTTATAAGTAATAAGTTAATGATAGTGATAATGATAGTGATAATGAGTGCTAAGTGATAAGTAATAATGATAGGTGGTAATGATAGTGCTTATGATAAGTAATGAGTGATAATCATAAGTTATAATGAGTGATAAGTGATAATAATAGTGATCATCATAAGTGATAATAAATGATAAGTGATAATAAGTGATAAGTAATAATAAGTGAATAGTGATAACGATAAGTGATAAGTGATAATGATGCTGATAAAGTAATAATGTCTGTAGGTATGTTTGATTGTGTAGTTGTTGTTGTGAAATATTGTTTGCTTTTTGAGCCTGCTGGGTGCAGGTTGTTGTGTTAAATAATGAAGCTGGGTTGTTTTTGTGTACATGGCCGCCAATTATTGCTTGTTTTGCGTGTAGTTGGATGTGTGTTGCTATTGGGAGGACTTTAGCCTCTGTGATACACAACAAAACACAACAAAACTTACAAAGCACTAAAACAATAAATCCACACAAACACAGTCACAAACCACATAAATATCACTCCAATAAACCCAATACTTCAAACAAAAGCACCAGCAATAATAAGCAATGAGGAAGAAAATCTTCCTCGCGGGGTCTGGAGAACCCTCGCCCAACTCGGGAAATCTCTTTTTCTTTATTCCTACCTACACAAAATCAACCCTACACAACACACATCACCAAACTGCCCGCTATGCAAAACACAAACACACACAACACAACACCTTTTTACATGCACACACATCAATACGACACTGGGACCAGAGGACCTTTGGGCAAACCCCGTAGCGGTTGCTGAGCTCCTCCGGGAGTGGGAAGAGGGGGTGAGCAAGGCGAGAGGCGTGCCGGACGGACCACACCAGGGTTGATGGAAACCCTGGAAACTGGCAAACTCAACAACAAATAAAGTAATAATGATAATGATTTTCATAAGTGATAATAAGTGATAAGTGATAATAATAGATGATAATGTGATAAGTAATAGTGATAAGTGATAATGATAGTGATAAAGTGACAATGAGAATCAATGTCACTTATCATTTATCACTTTCACTATCACTTATAACTTATCTCATTATCACTTATTATTAACACTTATCACTTGTCTCATTATCACCTATATCTATAACTATTACTATTATTATCATTTATTACTTATTACTTATGTCTCATTATCACTTACCACTCATTATCACTTATGGATTATCATTATCATTATTACTTATTTGTTAGTTGCTTAGTTTGCCAGTTTTCAGGGTTTCCATGAACCCTGGTATGGTGTGTGACCGGCACGCCTTCTCGCCTTGCTCACCCCCTCTTCCCACTCCCGGGAGGAGCTCAGCAACCGCTACGGGGTTTGCCCAAAGGTCCTCTGGTCCCAGTGTCGTATTGATGTGTGTGCATGTAAAAAGGTGTTGTGTTGTGTGTGTTTGTGTTTTGCATAGCGGGCAGTTTGGTGATGTGTGTTGTGTTGGATTGATTTTGTGTAGGTAGGAGTAGAGGAAAGGAGATTTCCCTGCCCTGAGTTGGGCGAGGGTTCTCCTGACCCCGCGAGGAAGATTTTCTTCCTCATTGCTTATTGCTGGTGCTTTTGTTTGAAGTATTGGGTTTATTGGAGTGATATTTATGTGGTTTGTGACTGTGTTTGTGTGGATTTATTGTTTTAGTGCTTTGTAAGTTTTGTTGTGTTTTGTTGTGTATCACAGAGGCTAAAGTCCTCCCAATAGCAACACACATCCAACTCCACGCAAAACAAGCAAAATTGGCGGCCATGTACACAAACAACCCACTTAATTATTTAACACAACAACCTGCACCCAGCAGGCTCAAAAAGCAAACAATATTTCACAACAACAACTACACAACAAACATACCTACAGACATTATTACTTTATCAGCATCATTATCACTTATCACTTATCGTTGTCACTATTCACTTATTATTACTTATCACTTATTATCACTTATCATTTATTATCACTTATGATGATCACTATTATTATCACTTATCACTCATTATAACTTATGATTATCACTCATTACTTATCATAAGCACTATCATTACCACCTATCATTATTACTTATCACTTAGCACTCATTATCACTATCATTATCACTATCATTTCTTCTCTTACTTATAACAGTATAACTTAATACGAACTTTACCACACGATTTGCGTTTTCATCATACACTATTCCTGCATTATATTATAGAGTAATTGGTATTAAATAAAGTAGGGTAACTGATTTAATTTCGGCCACCTTTTTTTTATTTTTTTGAATAAGTTTTTTCTGGCTTTTTCAATCAAACCAAAATTTGGCCTAAAAATCAAACAATAGCTATATTTGTTATTCCAGGTCAAAATTTGAATGTTTCTGTTACACTAAAAAATCAGTGAAGGTTTAAACTTTTTTTTATAGTGGCCGAAGTAAGGCGCGTGCCATTTATTTCGGCCACCTACAAAAAACTGGCAATAATATTGCTTAAACGTACAATAAAAATTTCTAAAGATTGAAAATTTACCCTTAAGTATTGTTCTCGGTACATATAATTAATTTTTCCCGTTTGCGATGTTTAATAGTTATTAGCAAGACTTAAAGTAATTATGTCAAAACCTTAACAAACAAGTTTTAATAATTTGTATTTTTTGTTCAATTTTTATTTTTGGCTTAAAAAACATCAAAACAAAGTTAAACGAGCAAAAAAAAATCTTTATAAATACGGTAGTACGATGATATTTAAAAACAACAAAAAACTGCGGGTTCTTTCACCTAAATTTTAAGATAGACGAAATGAACGGAATTTTAAAATGCGCAGTTAGTTAAACGCATTGCAAAATGATTTTGAAGAAAATATCAAAACATCAAAATTAACAACTTTGAGCCTTAAATAGATGATATTTTAAGGTTATATATTGCTTCGTTCTAAATTTGATGCAGTTTAAACACAAAGCAAAAATTAGGAAAATCACAAAAAAATTCACTTTTTGTGATGAAAATGTTGATAATGTAGAATAACAAAAATAAAAAACTTTTGCAAAAACACTTTATTCAACATTAATCCAGTTACTTTTGTGCTAGATCTTTTGTGTTTTAAAAAGCAGCCGATTTTCTAACACCCTAAATTGGTATGGCCGAAATTAAGGCGTGGCCGAAGAAATTAAGTCAGTTACCCTACACTTTGTGGTTTCACCGGATTTTCCGTCCGTTACTGTTTTTGAGTGCGTGGTTTTTGGTGTTTGGCATTGGTGTGTTGTGCATTTTGTGCTATAACGACGCCCTAACCGGATCACTCCTTTAATGTTTAGCCGATATGCTTCAAATTTTGAATATAAGTTCCTGAAAACCTAAGCTATATCATTTCTAAATTTCAGCCGGGTCCGTTTAGTATTAAAAAACTTTTTTATTTGGGACAGTGCTCCATTAATAAAAGTAAGTTTTACGATTGCAAAAAATTAAATATATTCTGTGGTAAAAAAACTTACATTACGAATTCTGCAATATTTTCAGTCTGTCCCGGCCCCGGCTGAAGCGAAATTTTGTACCCCGGTTTTGGACTCAACAAATTTTAAATTCTTTCTTTACCCTTGCACCCATCCCACGGTAAAAATTTTACTTTAATTTTGATCCGATATTGTATTATTTTTATTTTTATAAAAAAATTCTTATGTTTTGTGCAAAATATAGCCTAATTTTTTAAGCCATTGTAAACAATTATTTCCAAAATCGTTAGGGATATGTTTCAAAATGGAAAAATAAAAAACACAATGAACCGAACGAATAGACAAAACAAATCTATGTAATACAAAGATCCGATTAACTTTTGTAGCCTCATTGACTAAGCTATAAAAATACAATGGAAAAAGGGAGGAGAAAGTTGTCGATATTAAGTTTTCATATAGGAAATAACTGCGCAAATTATAGTTTTACTTGGAAAAAATTTTTCACCGCATAAGACTGCAGTGCTTTACAATAAAACAAGGATCGGGCGCGTACAAGGTTTCACTGTACTCATTGCGCCTGCGCTGAGAAACACCCAGTCGAGATTTTTTGCGTTAAACCTGCTGTATTCAATACTGGTACTGGTACTGAGAAGTCGACGCAAAACCAATCTGAAGACCGATCAGTCTTCTGACTTCTTGATTTTTAGTCCAGTACCAGTAGCCAGTATTTTTTCAAACTGAAATTTTAATACAGTACAGTACCAGTGCTTTTTTGCTTTTTGAATTTTTAAGTGCAGTACCAGTACCAGTATTGTACTGGAACTAAAAATGAGTGGTACTGAGAAGGGTTCCAGTACCCAGTACCAGTAATAGACTGTAACAACACTTTAATCAGAGCAGTTTAGCGCCACTATTGTCAACCAATTGGAACTTAAACACATAAGGATAGTGTAATCCGACCCAAAGTCACATAAGAAATAATTTGCATACGGACTAGTTTGAAAAGTGCGTAATTATCAAAGCATCTAGATTTTTTTGTTAGAAAACAGCGCAAAAAATTGCTGAACGGTACTATTGCTGAAATAAAGCATATACGGAACGACCGATCAACTGCTTGGACAACCATGCTTATGCAAATTATTTCTTATGTGGACTTTGGTCGATTTCAGATTGTTGAGGTAAAAGATGGTGCTAAATTGTTTTGATTTGATTAAGATCAACGGCACTGTAGAAGCGACAGAGCCGTCGCGACAGCCGCCGCGCAGAATAAAAACAATAACGGAAGTGCGCATTGTATTTTGAATCATTTTTATTACGCGGCCTGAAGTCGGTAAAAATTGAGCATATAGAATAAAAAAATTAAAATGTTTTGAATTTCGTTTAATTTAAACGTAACCAACTGAAGTCAGTTCATTTTGTAGTTTTCATAAGATCGACCAAAATCTTATATAAAATCTCTAATATTTATTCGATATAAATAATTATTAGTATAAAAACATCATAAATGTAATCTTGTCCTTTACCCATAACCAGGGTTTCGGTTCAACCCTGGTTCGTTTAAGCAGACTTAAGGAGATGTACATAGAATCAGAAACAAACGCATTTTTACATCTTTTAATTTTTAATACGATGTTTTATTGTTTTATGTTTTTCAAACAATAAAAAAACATATTAAGTTCATGTAAAAATTCATGTCTTTTTGATATTTGATAGCTCAAAGCGCACTTATCCAGCCTTCAAACTTTAAATTTAGAGATTATTTCATTCAACCCATTTTTTATTTGATTTTCTAACAATAAAGTTCTAACTTTCCCTAGCTTCGGACAGAGGGTTATTCTTCATGAACTATGGAAATATTTGCTGACAAAAATAAACACACCAGACAATACCTATTATAATAAATTACACTAGTTTTATATTAGGCATTGTTACTGGAGTTATTAACAGACTATGATTTGTGGTTCTAAGCGTGACTTGATGACGGCAGTGTGAAAGCGATGCTGGTTTCCGAAACAGGAATCACCGCAGCTTCTGTCGGCTTTACTGTTATTGTAGGAACGTTGGCTTCATTTCAGGTAAACTGCTCACCAAAACAAAACAGTGGATACGTTTCATTTTTTTCTTCCAGTATAAAAATTAGCGTAACTCTTATCGTGGGCAAAATAGTTCGATGTAGAGGTTAATACAACTAAAATCTGGGTTTAATATTCAGATTTAAGAAGTGGGAGTGAAAATAAAAAAAAAATTTCTACGAACGATCTTGCCACAACCTACCCCCTTTGGAATTCTAAATTTACCCCCTCCTTTCCTTTTCCGATCCAAATTTTAGATAATAAATCTAGTTCTAAAGCTCTAAATTTCTTTAAATCTACATATTTTAAAGCTCCAAATCTAAAAAGTAACTTTGTTCGGGAACCGGACCCATCCCCCTTTACCTCTCTAGATTTTAAACTGGTCTACGCTGAGTCGACCCACTCCCCTAAAAAGCTAGGGGGAGAAGGTACGAAACATAGATGGGCACGAGAAGGGGAAGTTGTGAGGATGGTTATCCCCATATTCTGAAACGGGAGGTTTAATTAACCCGAGAAGTCAAAGGAGGGGAGCATGACCCATGGGGGTAGATGAGCAAGGGGGGAGTAGGGTGGGGTCCACTCCCCTAGCCTCGAAATTTTGGGGCCCGTTTTCGAGAATCCCGGGTCGGTTCCCCCTCCCCCAAATTTTCGATTTTTTTACCCCTGACCCCCTCTAGAGTTTTTTGAAATCTGACCCCCTCCCCTCCCCTCTCATGAGAAAATTTTGTGTACTTTTTTTATACTAAATTTTTCTTCCAAAAACGTGAATTTTTAACACAATTTTAAAATCTTTACACCCTTTTTATACCTAAATGTCGCTTTTTATTCAATAAAATGTGATACTATCTTATAAAAAACTATTATTAAACTATTTAATGGTTTAATAATAGTTTTTTATAAGATAGTGTCACATTTTATTGAATAAAAAGGGGGGGTTATTTAAAAAAAGGGTGTAAAAACATAAAATTTGTGTTAAAAATTCACGTTTTTGGAAGAAAAATTTAGTGTGAAAATTATACACAAAATTTTCTCAAAAAAGGGGAGGGGAAGGGGTCAGATTTCAAAAAACTGTAGAGAGGGTAGGGGGTGAAAAAATCGAAAATTTGGGGGAGGGGCCTAAACCTGAGATTTTTTCTTAGGGGGGCCCCAAGGGTTCGAGGCTAGGGGGGTGGGGAAAGCCCTCCTCCCCCTTAGCTCATCTTATGGTTAGGGTTTTTTCTCCCCTCCCCTAGTTCATTTGGGGGAAATTAAACCTCCCGTTTTTGCAGAATATGGGGATAACCATCCTCACAACTTCCCCCTTCTCGTGCCCGGCCCTGTTTTGCGTACCTTCTCCCCCTAGCTTTTAACCTTAATGGGTCCGACTCAGCATAGACCGGTTTTGAATTGTTAGAAAGGTAAAGGAGAATGGGTCCGGTTTCCGAACAAAGTTACTTTTTTGATTTCAAAACTTGAACCTTTTCAGATTTAAAGAAATTTCGAGCTTTAGAACTAAAAAACACTATCTAAAGAATTTGCAAAATCGGAAAAAGAAAAAAGGGGTAAATTTGAGAATTTCAAAGGGGTTAACTTGTGGCAAGATCGTTCGTAGAAATTTTTTTTTTATTTTCACTCCCGACTTCTTAAATCTGAATATTGAACCCAGATTTTAGTTGTATTAACCTCTACATCGAACTCATTTGCCCGCGAATAAGAGTTACGGTTTGGTTTATACTGGAAGAAAAAAATGAAACGTATCGCTTGCTTTTTTGTTTTGGTGAGCAGTTTTCCTGAAATGAAGCCAAACATTCCCTACAATAATAGGACGTCCGACAGGAACTGCGGTGATTTGTGTTTAAAAACCTTTTCTTTCACCTGCCGTCCCCAAGTCACACTTAGAACCGCGAATCATAGTTGTTAATAACTCCAGTAACAATGCCTAATATAAATCTACGTGCTAATTTATTATAATAGGTATTGTCTGGTGTGTTTATTTTTTTTTGTCAGCAAATATTTAAGTAGTTTCACTAAAGAATAACCCTCTGTCCGAAGTTAGGGAAAGTTCAAAGTTTTTATTGTTAGAAAATCAAATAAAAAATGGGTTGAATGAAATAATCTCTAAATTTAAAGTTTGAAGGCTGGATAAGTGCGCTTTGAGCTATCAAATATCAAAAAGACATGAATTTTTACATGAACTTAATATGTTTTTTTATTGTTTGAAAAACATAAAACAATAAAACATCGTATTAAAAATTAAAAGATGTAAAAATGCGTTTGTTTCTGATTCTATGTACATCTCCTTAAGTCTGCTTAAACGAACCAGGGTTGAACGAAACCCTGGTTACTGGTAAAGGACAAGTTACATTTG